>JAUPFT010000031.1:30704964-30789964 GCA_036936625.1 Parnassius smintheus behrii | reverse complement strand
AGTGCCGTGCATTTTCGTGGTCACTTGGAAGAGAAGGCTAAATTGGCCTCTAAAAAGCTTGGCGTGCTCAGCGGAGCGGGACGGTATTTCATGCCGGCACACCGCCTGCAACTTTACAAGGCGCAGGTTCGGCCGCACATGGAATACTGTCCCTATCTCTGGGCTGGGGCTCCCGAGTAGCAGCTCCTTCCACTTGACCGCATCCAGCGTAGAGCGGCTCGAATCGTCGACGACCGAGTGCTTGCCGATCGGCTTGATTCACTGGCGCTGCGAAGAGATGTTGCATCTCTTTGCATTTTCTTTCGCATATACCATGGAGAGTGCTCTGAGGAATTGTTCGTATTAATCCCAGCCGCCAAATTTCGTGAACGCACTACACGGCAAACGTCCCGATACCATCCACACCATCTGGATACCTGGTGGTCCACCACTGTACATTTCAAAAGGAGTTTTCTTCTGCGTACAACCTCTCTGTGGAATAGTTTACCACCGGCGATTTTTCCGAACCGATACGACCTGGGGACCTTCAAGAAAAGAGCTTACTCCTTTCTAAAGGGCCAGCAACGCACCTGCAATTCTCCTGGTGTTGCGGTTGATTATTGGCGGCGGTAGTCACTTAACATCAGGTGAGCCGCATGCTCGTTTGCCCCCTCTTCTATAAAAAAAATCCAAATATGAACCAAATATTAGTATTTTGAAGTCTCTTGAGCTTATATAGCTGGTCCTCAGTTACATGTTAAAGTATATGTGTTGAACTATACTTGGGTTGAAAAGTTGGAAGAACAACATATACATACATACATACATAAGCACTCACACCTGCCGCCCAGAGGGGTAGGCAGAGACTACACACTTCCTTTTGGCATGATCTCTCGCCTCTTCCACATCCATATACCTACGCACACATGCTCATCGGTTTAGGGTACTCTTAATTTGGCCCCTTTTCAATAGGTCGCCAATTTGTCACTCTTTCTTCATTCATTCTTTCTACATGACCAAACGACCGAAGCTTTCCTTTCTTAATCCTCGTCACATCATCTTGCATACCACAATCTTCTCTTATTACTCAATTTCTCACCCTGTCCTCAGATTCAGCCCTAACATACTCCTTAACGATCGCATTTCTACTGCTTTTATTCTACTCTCGTGCTTCTTCTGCCATACCCAACTTTCACTACCATACGTTAAAGTATGGTCTAACACATCATTATGAATTGCATTATGTGCCTTTTTTGACACATCCTGTCTTTCCACAATAGGGTATAGTACCCCATTTACTCTATTTCCTGCGTTCACACGTCAGTCTCTATCATTATCATATCTCCCATCCCTGCTAAATACGCAACCTAAGTATAAAAACTCATCTACTTGCTCGAGTAACTCTCTTTCTATTCTTATTTCGAATATCGTTTTACTTTCTTCTCTTTCAAAAACCATAACTTTCGTCTTACTTGCGTTCACATTTTACCATCATTTGCAACCCGGCCGCCGACGATGTAAATAAAACTTGATCAACGGCGTACAAAAGGCATTTGACGGTTACCTCACCTATTATTAACCCGCATTCTTCAACTTTTAAATTTACCAAACAACTGTCCGTAAATAGGTTGAACACCCACGGGGAGGCCACACAGCCGTGTCTGACACCTTTATGGATTATGGATAACAAAACCAGTCTAAGTAGACCCCGTTGATCCTAACACAAGCACTGGAGTTCCTATAAAGAGACTTCAATGCCTGTATCAACCCAGCGCTCAATCCAAATGAGTTTAGTGTTTGCTATAACAAATCCCTGTCCAATCTGTCATACTATACATCTACTCACTCTGCCTTTTCCAAGTCCATGAACGCATAAAAAACCTTTTGGTTTTTGGCCAAAAACTTCTCCGCGATCATGCGCATGGAAAAGACTCGATCTGTACACCCAAGAACTGATTAGTCTGTTTCTGAGTCAAATTGTCTTTGAATTGATTTATTTCTTTCGCAGCTTCAATTGTTGATACGGTCTGACCTTCAAGTTTCAATACAGCTTGATGAAAACTTGCTAGTAAAAAATAAAGTCATAATTCGTATGTGGGATCTTCAATGTAGTTTTTTCTTTAATAACAGGGGACATATTTAAAATCCTTTCCAAGGCGGGCATAAGAGTAAGCTAGTCTGGTTTTGCTATAGCCGAGCATTTGTTGATATTCCGTTTTAGTTTCGGTGCAAAATTCCTTTAGAGTTTCAACTCAAATCGTGCAAATATAAAAAAATGAATATATCTTCACAATAATGCTTTCGTAATCTAAGGGTAGCCTGTCTGCAGCAGATTTTATTTATTGCATTGTAAATTACATGGGCTCCACATCCAACATCTTCCTTCATCGCCTAGCCGCGCCTCCAAAATTGACGTTGGCATTGTCCCCACAATATGCCACGACTTTTGCTGTCAAATTATTATCAGTCAACACTTGCTTTAAGTAATTGACAATGATGTCAGAAGTCTCACCTGGTTGGTCTTGGAGATCAAAAACATTTACTTTCACGCCTACGTAAGGTTGAAAAAAGCGCACTGGAATAGGGTACATTTTCTTGTTACTGTGGTTTGAAGCGTCGTTTAGTATTGTATACATTTGGACTTATCAAGATCACCTTTTTCATTCTTTAATCGCTTTAGGTGTCAAAATATTTACTATAATAGCTTCTGATTTCGTCCGTGCGCTTGTAAATTTGGGATTAAAACATGATTGAATTAATTTCGATGCACAATCATTAGAGTGAAAACTGTGGTTTTCTTGTATCGTGTGATAAGCCCAGACGCCTTCTGCCGCGGCGATATCCAAATCTTTTGAAGTTGGTGCGTCTGATTTCTTGAAAAAGTTTAACATCGAAGAACTCGAAACGGCGGCACGATCAGCATTTTATGTTTTTAGGGTTCCGTAGTCAACTAGGAACCCTTATAGTTTCGCCATGTCTGTCTGTCCGTCCTCGCTTAATCTCTTTGACCGTTAGCACTAGAAAGCTGAAATTTGGTACCAATATGTGTATCAAAATAAAAATTGGAAAAAAATGTTTTATTAGGGTAGCCCCCCTATATGTAAAGTGGGAAGTGATTTTTTTTTAATTTCAAACCTAACGTGTGATATATTGTTGGAAAGGTATTTAAAAATGAATAGGGGTTTACTAACATCATTTTGTGATAATGTCAATAATTTCGGAAATAACCGCTCCAAAAGTAAAAAATAATGTGTCCCCCCCCCTCTAACTTTTGAACCATAAGTTTAGAAAATATGAAAAAAATCTGAAAGGTAGAACTTTATAAGGACTTTCTAGGAAAATCATTTTGAACTTGGATGGAAACAACAGTACCCACTACCGGGAGCAGTTGCAGTAGCGCAGAGCGCTGCTGGAGCGCGAACATAATGGATACCCACCTATATAATCATAAGTGGGAACACTTATTGTGACGGACGAGAAACTACGGAACCCTACACTGAGCGTGGCCCGACACGCTCTTGGCCGGTTTTCGTTCTTATTTAGACTTTAAATGCTGTTCAATATCAGTGGCACCACTTAGGGAAACGCTAAATTCTGTACGACACATTTCACATCTGACATCTGAGGGAGTATTTATTAGCTTGATAAACGGATATTTTGCTTGTAAGTTAACATTGAACGAACACTTGCGTTTCGGTATTTTAACTTATGATTCCAAAACAAAAGAAGTTTAAGCTATTTACTAGGTACACAAGCAAAAAATAACAACAACAAAACAAATATCGAGAAGTGGGCGAACGAAAAATCTGTCAAACGATTAGTCAACAAAGCGCGAGCGATGACTTCTTCGCCACTCTCAGCTATAGTCGCGAGTGGCGAAGACGTCATCGCTCCCGCGTCGACCGACGATGGATGTCGCTCTCGCACACCGCTTGCGTCCGGCCGCGCCGGCACGGCAGCCGTCCGGCCCGCTCGACTCGAATACTCAAATTTTCGCGTGAAAAAACGGGACAATTTTGCGTCCCAGTGTTCATTTCGGGGACACCGGGACTCATAACTATAAAAAGGGACAGTTCCGTTCAAAACGGGACGTCTAATCACGTTATTCATAACCAACACGTAAGAAACTATAATTCATAAACAAGAGATAACAACAGATCATAGACAAATCTTCCTTCGTTCGAAACACAAGATCTAGCACACTAAAATGTACAAAAATTTACTTATCTTTTTATTTCAATGTTATCTTTATATTCCTGATAGAATTGGCCGACGAATAAGAAAAATATAACTCAGATTAGAATAAGCTATTTATTTATAAACAATAAAGCACGGAGCAGAAAACAGGATTTTATGTAACTGAATTATATTTGTTTCTGAACGCGCCATAACCGTGAACTTGAGCTCTACAAAATATAACAAACTAATAATAATGTGTGTCTGTCTGAAACTGTTTGCAAAATGCGTAAAAGGTGTTTAATGTAACTTTGGTAGTTTACCGATTTATAATAATTGTATCTATTGTTGACCAAAATATGTTTTTGGTCAACAATAGATACACAATTCAAACACATTCATATATGAAACACTGACACGTCTGACGTAGGTAATCAGTATTGTGACGAAATTCAGAGAAAAATCACGGGCCAGCCTGCTATTTCTAATACCACCGAAAAGATAATTGCGTTTTTAGAATAATTAATTACTATACCTTGTAGTGTTATGCTACTTACATATCATTTTACACTATTTTAAATTTATTTTTCTATTCTGTTTTTGATTTTCTGCATTCACCTCAAAACTGGATATTTTGCATCACCTTTATTTCCATAGAATCCTGTAACGTTTTTAAACCATAAGAACACAATAACAAATCATTTTCACTTTATATTTTCACGCTATCAGCACTTTTTAAATCGGTGTCGATGGAGTCTACCTTTTTCGATCTTTTATTTAGTTCTCCGTAACTCTGCAATTTCGGGCTTCGTGCGCGCTGTTGCGCTACTTTTTTCTATTGTTTTTAATTGTCGCTTCACGACAACCTACGATAAATTACAATATAGTCTCAAATATATATTAGAGAAACATTGCAATTCGAATCAATGAAAACATGCATACAAAATATGTATAATACACAAGAAATTCCGCGCGCAAATCATAGCGCGTGACAACCGAAATCAGAATGTATTTTACAAGTCAAACAAGTGAACGAAGTTTGGCAACGCTTTTTTCGTCAAGTCCGTGTTAGGAAGGACGGCATAGTCGCTTTCTACTTACGAATTTTGGTATTTATGTTACCACACAACAATAATAAGTAATAAAATTGTTTACATTAAAAAAAAAACAGGTGTTTAAGGTCATTAGTTTTATTTTATTTTATACTGTTTTTTTAACGGTTGGAAAGGAAATTCACCAATTATTGAACTTAAGATATTGATTTATCAGAATTATTTATGATCACTTGCATGCCATCTAGCGTCCCAATGTTTAAACGTCGCCTTTCGTTTGCTTGTCAAAAGTCACGCACACTGATAAAGAAGTGTCAAATTTTTCCGGGATTTCACTATTGTTTTTCTCAGTATATAATGTAATTTATTGCCTATAAAGTTCAAATGCGTACACATTTCATTGTAGAGAAGTGATAAAAGGATTAGTTTTAATAAATGAGTGTCTGTGTTCAGTGTATAATTTGATTAAAAAATGTATGTACGGACGGCCGGCGCTTCCACCTTAATGCTGCTGTGTTTCGTGTGGTGAGTGTAGAGAACCGGACTCATTTTACTAGAAACGAGACATTCCATCTCAAGGAACATACTACTCTCTAACGAGAGTTCCATCTTATTCCTCAACGGTGACAAGGTATCTGTATTTTGATTCTTAATTGAGGATAAATGTAGATGTTTATGGGCCACAGTATCCACTTACCGTCAGTGGACTGTGTGCTCGTTTGTCACCCTATATATTTTATCGATTTGTAGTCGCGCGCGAGGGACATTTAGCCAAGCCAAGCGCTTAAACTGTTAAAGAACACGGCCCGTTATTATATAGTACGGTGTTCCAAAATACTGTATTTCAAAATATTTATTGCTCAAAATAATAATTAACTATTGAGAAATAAAAATGAAGAGGTTTATCTCTGTACTGATTTTATTATGAGAAAGGTAGTTGTTAATAGCATAAGTATTTATTAATAAATCGTTTAAGGTCCTTTAAAGGCTTTTTGTTTCACTGGCTTACCAAAAATACCTGATAATATCAAAAGATAAGTAGTATTTAGGTAGTTGTTAGTTAGATACTCGACCGGTAGACTAAACGCTCGCAAATATCGATATTATAACGGAACATCTCTCTTTGCTGTAGGTATCTATTTTTTGATTTACTGCCGGGCGTTGGGGGCACAACAACGGATTTGAAGTCGGGCGGTTAAAGGGTTAAAGGTACGTGGTTAATTTTACGTTCAAACGTATTGCCGTCAGTGGTGAAAAGATGTCTGTGGTATTAACTGATAGATAGATATACTGATAGAGACTTACGCTGTCATACATTCTTGGGCCCAGATGAAAGAAACGATGAAAGTGGTGTCAATCAATATCTTATATATTATCAAAACATTACTGAAAATTTGGAGGATTTCAGTAATCTGAGAGCAAAATTATATGAGATTTAGTAAAAGTAACTTTATGCAACAAGTTGGAAACAACGTAAACTAAACAGCAGATTTTTGAAGCACGATTGGTATTGTTTTATTAGACAGTTGTTTATTACATAAATTGTAGTATATATTGCACTGTATTGAGTAGGAGGATAATAGAAAACTCACATATAGATTGAAAGATAGGGAAGGTTAGGCGATGTTTAAAAAACACTTTTAATTACCATACATTATCTTTTATTCGTCTTCAATTATAATTACAATTAACACAGCGATCCATTATGTCAATATCCAATCGATAACTTCCAGGCCGTAAAATCCACAATAGCAAGCCAAAGTCAAAGTTTAAACGAGATTATCGGTGTCCGGCGCCATAGCAAGGTTCGCACAAGTTATGTAAGATCAGAAGTCCGTAGAAGGAAAGCAGTGTTTGAGGAATATGAATCAACAGAACAACGGGAAACACAGAAACAACATACATACCTACACGTACTAAAACGATACGAGACGAGTAATCTTGTGTACGTACAACTTTTTTATTTGTGGCGTAGACAGAGAAACCTACAAATTGACATTGACATTGATTTATGCATACGTCTTGCATAGAAATGAGACAGAGCGGTGTGATTGTATGTCCCTTTCTCCGTGCCAGTTTTTCTGTTTAGCAAACTACACTTTGCTAAACAACCTTGACAGTTCGTAGCGATCTAAGGAGTTTACAAGTTGGTTTAAGTGAGAAAAAAAGTGTTTTATGAGCTTAAGGTTGGTGAATTTGTACAGTTCAGTTCTTAGAACAATTAAAAATTTTATCTAAATATGTTTAAAATTCATAAAGATTATTGTAGAACCTAAAACGTTATCGTCCTTTCTCACTCGAGGCCACGCTCATTAGTCTATAGGTTTCTCTGTCTACGAATTTATATAATAACTATGTTTGAATCAATTATCTGCTGTAAGCTGTTTCCATGTTTAATTGTTGACTCATTCATACCAATCGATTGAAGTAATCGATTTCTTATTTCATTCGTGACCTAAACTTATTTTTAAGATTTCTCGTCTTCCAGATTGTGAATTAAGCTATTTTTTATATTTTGAAATAGAAAAATATAATGTTTTTTTTAACCATATTTCAACTTATTACAAATTGGGCAATGATTTCAAAAGGTAGGATAGGCCCATCTTAATATTTTACTCATACCTTTTTAATACAATAAAAAGTAGCGCATCTGTCATAATACAAACGTCATACCAAAACACGACGTAACCAGGGTTGGATTTCGTAGTATAATTATACTAATTGTAACATTATTTCATAGTTTGTAGTATACAGTATCGTAATAATACTAAGCGAAAATACCATAATTTTACCTATAGGTCGACTTGTATTATTTTCGGGTCCCTTTACATTTTAATATTAACCCTACGATATCGAGAATTTCTGTGTTGTTCATGAGTAACGCGTTTTTTTTTAAAGAAAATTAGAATTAACTTTCTGGTCAATCGATGCTCGATCGATGCATTTATGTTGCATCCTTGATACAACTATAATGAGGGGCTACCACGATAAAAACTATGCACCAAAAGCAATCGGTTTGAAAACAGAATTTCAAAAAATTTAGGAATCAAATTTTCAAATTCAATTAAGCAGATATGGTTTCATTTGTACTGTTTTCGTTATACTCTTATTGAATATAAAATATATTAGGTACCAATATTCAAAATTTTACATACACTAAGTTCTTAGAGAAAAATAAAACAGAAATAAAAATATTATATAAAATTAAACAGAGATAAACTAGACGCGTGATGCCAAAATCCCGAAACATGAAACGTCAAACGTGATACAATTTTTTTAAATACCTAATATAATTTTGTTTTCCATGTACAATATTTTTAAGGGTCTGAATCCAACCCCGGCCTAATCTTGGTAACGTAGGTAAACTAACAGTAAAATAAAACTTTAAAAATACGTTTATATAATAATTTAATTGTATCAAAATTTATTACCGATGATACGATATCCCATGTTTTTTTTTAAATCTTTGTATCGTAATTTTTGCATTGTTTTACCACGCAACTAGACATATTTACGACAGACAAATCTGTCCTGCGCGCACCATTGTCGACCGATTCACGTTGGCCCTAAATTGTAATATTAATAATAAAATGTAATAAATAATTTTAGGGCCAGCGCACTGGTCCGTTTTAGTTGTTCGGTCGGCCCGGTCCTTACCCTAGTAATATATTAGTTGCTTTGTAAATGTACATGCAGGGAACAGTTAGTAAGATCTTAGTCTCAATCTAAATGTCGGTTTACATGATTCCGACCAATCCATGCCGTACTTTGAGTATTCAACCAACTGTAGAGGCCATGCGCGTTAATTCCTAAACAAAAATTCTGTTAACATCAGGGGCCGCAAGAAAAACACACAACTGTATACTTAACTACAAATGCAAAATTAAATCGCGTCACTATAAACGCACACTACAGCATTTGTGTTTGTGTTCATCGCGTTTACGCATACCATCAAATTGTACACGTGTCGATACACTGATGGCGCAAAATTGAGATTCCTATTGTTTAAAAAACCGGCCAAGAGTGTGTCGGGCCACGCTCAGTATAGGGTTCCGTAGTTTCCTCGTCCGTCACAATAAGTGTTCCCACTTATGAGTTTAAAGGTGGGTATCCATTATGTTCGCGCTCCGCGCTCCTGCAACTGCTCCCGGTAGTGGGTATAGTTGTTTCCATCCCAGTTCAAAATGATTTTCCTAGAAAGTCCTTATAAAGTTCTACTTTTCAGATATTTTTCATATTTTCTAAACTTATGGTTCAAAAGTTAGAGGGGGGGGACACATTGGTTTTATACTTTTGGAGCGATTATTTCCGAAATTATTGACATTATCAAAAAATGGTTGTAGTAAACCCCTATTCATTTTTAAATACCTTTTCAACAATATATAATACACACGTTTGGGTTGAAATTAAAAAAAATCACTTCCTACTTTACATATAGGGGGGCTACCCTAATAAAACATTTTATTTTACCACTTTGTCGGCGTGATTGATACACATATTGGTACCAAATTTCAGCTTTCTAGTGGTAAAGGTCACCGAGATTAAGCGAGGACGGTGCACTATGTCGATATTTTTTATCTATAAACAAATCACCATAGTCCGCATAAGTTTTTATTTGATTATAAGTAACACATAGATAAATAATACCAAGGTGTTACCTATTTTAAATTCTTTTTTTAAAGTATTTAGAAATGATCTTCGGAAAAAAACTTAGAAATGATTGAAAATAAGTTTATTATTTTGCTACAGGTTTATTTTACATTATGCAGGATACAATTTAAAACATTTAAAAAATCTAAATAGGAGGTTTAGTTAACTTATTTTAAAAATCTTTGTGAAAGGAAAAGTCCTATCAGTTTATCGTCTTAGATGGTGTTAACCAAGTTTTTGTTTTTATTATAAGGCTTCAATCATAAAACCGCTATTTAAAAAAAGTCGTTGATTTTCAAGTGTTATTAAATGAACTATCCGGAAAAAATTTAATAAATTAGGAAAACAAAAAAGTTTGACACTATATAATAGTTTAACAAAGTGAACTTTACACATACAGCTGCTTGAAAATAAAATGTAACATCTACCTAGGGCGAAGTATTCCCCAGAAAATGTTTTGCTAAACTAATGTACAATTGATGGCCGACTTAGCTACACAAAAAAAGCGTTAACTGTTTTAAAACTTAGACTAGAGAGTAACCCAGACAAGAAATCGTATTGTGTATTAGTGATAGATGAAATGAAAATAAAACAATTGATGGAGTACTATGCAAGTTCTAAAAGACATTTTGGTTAGTAAGTAGGTTAATTATTGGGACATGTCCGCCGACAGGAGGAACAGCTCCGCCGACAGGAGGAACAGCTCCGCCGACAGGAGGAACAGGTTGCAGGCAAGTTTTAAATGGTATTCTGCAATTAAAGTGTCCTAATTACGTTGAACGATATTTCCTGAAACCAAATTGTTCCGGTGCCAAAATATCATATTTGTCTAAGAAATTTACCATTTTCTTGAGCATAATTTTTCAAGTATTACATTGTAGCAGCACACCACCTGGCAGGGTTGCCATGTAAGGACGGGACTAGGTAAATAATAAAGATGTTTGCAGTTTGAAGATCCATTTAATATTGAGCCACGTTAATATCATTTATCTGATTATAAAAAAAATTACTAATCACTACGCCACAACACATAAAAAATACAGTCGAATTGAGAACCGCCTTTTTTGAAGTAGATTGAAAATATAATTGAACTTGTCATCTAAATTTATATCTCTCGAATTTTTAAAACACCATTTATATTTTAAAGTCAAAATAATCTAAAATGTATTTTAATCATAAAAGCAATTGTTAAAAATATTAAGCGACAGCAACATATTATATCAAAGACTTCTATGTTTACTACTTGATGGCTCTGCTTTCTTAATACATTGCGCCTGGTGCGCGGCGGTGGAAATCTGCGGGGCATCAGCCTTTTTGGGGCCCCAAGGGGTCACTGGGGGCGGTGAGGGATGAAAAGGGCCCAGTAGGGACCGAGGAGGGCCCTGAGGAGGCCGATAGATGACACGAGGTGGCTGAGGCAAACCCTGAGGGAGCTGACACATAGACAAGCCCTGACGGGGCATTCGGCTTAGGAGCGCCGGGAATGATTGTTCATCTTATGCACAGCCTCTACAGGGAAGCAGGGGCGTACCTTCCAGCGAGGAGGTCCCGGGCGGTCTGGTAGGCGTCATCCGACAATTTCAAATGGCCGACGACGCCCAGAGCCTCCCGCTCCAGTGAGGCCAGGAGGTACGCCATCTTCTGGCTTGGTGTCAAGTCCCTCCGGGCGTCCATTAGGCTGTCAAAAAGGCCAACAAAGGTCAGCCAGTCGGAGAGGACCCCGGAGAACCATGGCAGGTCAAGAGCTGGGAGTCGTCCCAACAGCTCCTGCTAAGTAGGCTGCTTCCGAGGGGACTCGAGTAGGCCACTCAGCCGACCTTCAAGCACTTCATGAGCATACTTGGCCCCCCCCTCGATCAAGTCGTCCGTGAGCGAAAAAAATTGCTCGTAGTCCGCGAGGCAGGAGTCTAGGACTCCCTGTTCCGCTCCCGAGGCCAAAAGCTCAGTGCAAGCCTCCTCCACTAGGGGTGCGAAGTCAGAAGTCCTCCACGTGTGCCTGGTAGTTGCGGGTCCCTCTCGATACGTCTGGAGGGAAGAGCAGCTACTGGGCCGGTGCACCCTAGGGGGGGGGGGGAGCGCAGGACGATGCCCTCCAGCACGGAGAACCGGTGCTGGAAGGCAGCCAGCTCCTGCCGGACCAGGTTCAGAGCCTGGTTCTCCACCGGCACGGGCTGGCTTGGGCGCTGCGTCTGGGGCGCCGCGCGAGAGGCAGGCTCTCGTAGACTGGCCAGGTCTGCGCGGAGCTGCTCGTTCTCCTTCTGGAGAGTCTCCATGGCAGACGTCAGGTGGGCCACGTCCGCCCGCAGCTTCGCCACCTCGTCCGCATTAGGCCCGGCCCCAACAAAGTTGGCCTCCGCAGCCGCCATGATGGAGGCGGAGGCCCCGGGAATGGCCTTGTAGCGTTGCGCGGGAGGGGGGCATTCGCTTGCGCCTACGGCGGTGTTGCGAGTCTGGTAGAATCTTGTATAGTAATAAATAATAGTAATTGTATTTAGTAGTGATGCCATCGCACAAGCCACCGGCGCTTCGCTTGCAGGTGGAACGCCCACACCTTTATAGGGCGACCCGATCGGGTCCATAGCTTAGAGAAGCGGCTCGAGCAGGTCATGGCCCGAATGGCCGTAGTGGAGGAGGCTTTTTTTTTTTTTGCGGATGGAAAATCATCTAATGACGCCTTTCGCTCTGGGTGGAGCGTAAGGGAGTGTCAGACTTTTACTGACTAAAAACCATCCGTGTTCCTTCAGTGCCCTTACGTTCTGGAGCCGCGGTATCTCTTTTGAACAGCCCGCAGCCCCGGCAGGCGTCGGCCCTTGCGGGCCCCTTCACGCTGCTGACAGCTCTTTGAGGCGCGCGTGGAACAAAACGCGCTGTCGACACGGCCTGTCGTCGTTAAACGGACGGATGGCGAGCTACCCATTGCTCGCCGTCCACAGGCCTCTCCTTCTCCCGCTCCGCCACCTCCTTCGCTAGCATTACTGCTTCGCAGAAGGTGGTGACGGCATCCCATTCCGTCTCGCTCCGGACCATGGCTTCGACCGGGGCCGGACGCGAGAGGTACGGGGTTGCACCGCCCAAGCAGGGCACACCTCCACGGTGTGTTCCACCGTGTCCTCCGGTCCATCCTCGCAGTGGGAGCACCCGGGCGTTTCCTCCCGCCCGATTCGGTGCAGAGGCCTCCCGAACACACCGTGTCCGGTGAGGACCTGCGTCAGGCGGAAGGTGAGGATTCCGTGGCGTCTCTCAAGCCACTCCTCAAAGAGGGGTCTTATCGCCGCTATAGTGGCGTGCCCAGCACGGGGTTGCGACAGTCGCTCTCTCCATGTCGCCATGAGATCGTGCCGGAAGTCTGTCCGCTGCGCGACAACTTGCCGCGGCAGCGGGGTTTCCCCCGGCATAGTGCCCTTGTCTTGTCTCATCAAGTGCGGATTTTCATTACTCCAACTATGTAGGTTGTGAAGATTTAAATACCCATCTTTCTTGCATGTTGTTTCATCCGACCATAGAATTTTGTCTAGGAATCGGGGATCTTCACAGTGCCTTTGCAGCGTATCACGGCAAAAAGTGACTCGTAGCGGATAGTCCCGCTCCCACGGTAATAACGTCTGCACACGCCTGTAGTGATATGGGTGAAGCTTGTGACGTTTTAATATTCGATGTGTAGAACTTTTCGGGATTCCAGTAGCTTTCTTCTATGGCATGTACCGAAGTAGTCGAATCATTTTCTATCTCATTGAGAACTTCTTCATCACGATCCAATCTAGGTCTTCCAGCGCTTCTCCTATTGGATGGCATACGACCCTCCGAAAACGCTTGATGCACATTAATAAACACTCGATAATCAGGATATCTGAGCATTTGGGTATCTTTTCTCGATACAGTCTGCTAGTAGCGTTAGCATTACATCGGTATTCTCCATAGATTAAATGCATATTAGCGTATTCCTGTGGTGTGTACGGTTGCGGCATGTTAAACGCCAAACAGTCCAAAATGCGCCAGAACTCTAAATCACAAAACACACAATCGTAGCCCAAGATAATGCTAGGTCAGTTCAGTTTGCAGATCACTTCCAGTCCAAATAATGCCAGGTCAGTTAAGTTTGCAGGTCGATTCCAGTCCAAAAAGCCAAGTCAAAAGTCGATAGTATGTACGAGAGCCACGTAAGTTGAATTGGGAACGGTGCGCAGTAAACAAAGGAGCAGAGCGTACTTAACTGACTTGCTGAGAATAATAACAGCTTCTCTACCTGCCCTGTTGTTGTCTCTTTTTAATGTAAATATCTCTATCTATCTATCTCTCTCTAACATCTAAGGTATGTATGCCCCATTCAAATTCCTAGAAATTGTAACAATAAACCCATTTTGGGCATGTAGTAAAAGTGATTACTGACAATTACAATTTAAGGAATTTGACCACTGTTTAGAATTAATAGGCGCATTTTTTTTATAACTTGTTTTCCTAGAGTATTGTACCATTTTGGAATGTTGGTTAGTTGAGTCAATTTTTAAAAAAAACTTGCCATACTAGTGTTCGTACTTTTTTTACACCACGATAAGTTAAAGTTGGTTAAAAGTAATTCTTCAAAAAATTTAGGGAATAAAATAAGTTTCATTAATTTTCGTGATAAAACAAGTTATTCTGGATTTTTTAAGAATTGTGGTAGAAAGCAGTGCTATTCAGGTTGCCTATAAAAAAAAGAAACAAATATTAAAAAAATTGTGGTCATGGTAGTGGAAAATATCATAAACGGTCTCAATTTCTGAAGAATTTGATTTTTTTTCATCATTACAGCCCTTCACAAGTCCACTGCAGAACGTAGGTCTCGAGGGGAAAAAAGAAAAGAAAAAAAAGAAGCCTACGTTCACTTTTTTATATAACTTAAAATATAATTGGGATATATTTTTTTCTTTTTTTCCCCGATTAGTCCGGGGCAGGTCTATCCTCCGATGTTGGCTTATTTGTTGAATTTTGGGACATGTATAATTTTATTTCCAATATACCAATATAAAACAAATTTATATGGAATACAAATTTCGTTTATTACAGTTGTAAGTAGGAATATAAATGAAGTACAGATAGCTTAGTAAACAGAAAATATTGTATTCTAGCTATATACATAAATATATACTAATATTATGCCTATAATATTAACGTCATTTACTATGTACACAACCCTCTTACGCGCAGTCACGCACTTTTTTCAGGACCAATATCAGATACTGGTCGCTTTCATTTTGAGCTCAAAATCACCGCAAGGCAATATCTCCAAGCTGATGGAATCAGTTTGCCAATCATAACATGAAGTCCACAATTTGGCTATATGTGTAATGGTGCTGTTTCATATGGTGGTCTATCTTGTCGTCATGGGTGACCACGATGAAGATCGTCATTTGAAAATACACACTGGAGAAAAACCTTCATTGTGTAATATCTGCTAATATAAATTTATTACAATAGGTAACATACAAAAGCATTTGAAATTACATACCGGGGAAAAAACTTTTTCTTGTCATATTTGTGAATGTAAACATATACTAAAATCTGGAGGATAAGGATTCTTAATAGATGTCGTGCTTGTTTGTCAGCAGCTTTAAATATCTCCATGAGAAGCGGTTCCACTTTACATATGTTCATTTGAAGAATCTGTAGCCAAAGTGCATGATAAAGTTGACTAAATCGCGACATGTTAGAAGAACTTGTGGAGTGAGTAAAATTGTAGGTGAAGATGAAATATGGATGTATTCTTCCACACACATATGTATTTTTATACAGCACATAGAGCCACGTCGTCCAAGATTGCTCAGCTTCTTCGTAAACATCCTTAATAATCACAGATGTCGTAGGTCGGTTGCTCTTAGTTGCTCCCCGAAATGGAGTCCATGTTTCTGTAATCATTTTGACAATTATTTTTTTCCAATCTTATTTAAAAACAACTTTGACATACTGGCAATATATTATTATTTATTCCAATCAAAACAGCATGACATTAATTTAATTGTACTAGTGATTACAAATAACGGTCTTGGTAATCAAAAATGGTTTTTGATTTATATGGATATTTTAGTAAATGCAGCGGTTTGTGAATGGGTCAGAGACGCAAGTATTTAAATTGATTTTTTATGTGGGGATAGAAAAAAGTTTATTGAAAAAGTAGGCATAAAACAACAAGGAGAGTGAATATGCTCTCATTTTTAGTTTCAAGAGTACATTGTGTGGCGTTCATAAGATTCATTATCAGAGACTTGGTGTAAAAACTATGCTGCAGAGTTTGCAAGTTAAATTATTATATCATACATATAATTTATCCACTCGAATGTCGGGGTCATATGGCGCATCTGTCGAGCACTTTCCAAAGTACTAAGTATATAACAAGTATACTAAGTATGTATATATATATATATATATATATATATATATATATATATATATATATATATATATAGTATATTTACCACGTGCTCGGCGGTGAAGGAAAACATCGTGAGGAAACCTGCATGTCTGAGGAATCAGAAAAAAAATATTTTCGAAGACATGTGAAGTTCGTCAACACGCATTTGGGCAGCGCGGCGGACACTTCCTTGCCCTAAACCCTTTCAGAAATGAGGGGAGGCCTGAGCCCAGCAGTGGGACTTATATAGGCTGTAACTTTACTTTTACTTTTACTAAGTAAGTATATTAAAATCATTTATATCAATGGAAATGTTATTAAATAAGCTATCAGATTATGTATAACAGATATATATGTTATATATATGTATGTTATATATATGTATGTTATATATATCATATACTGGGTGACTAGGATGTTAATTTTTACAATTCTTTTAGTTATGTATGTGAAAAGAACGTTATGTAGGATATGTCTTTTCATTTAATGTGATAACTTCAAATTCACTCTGTATATGTTACAAATAGTTTGCTATCACTCGACGCCATATTATGCCGTTTGACAGATGCGCATATTGTTTGAGACGCCAGAATATGGCGTTTGGACTGACGAGGGGATAAAATAAAATAATACATTTGTTTGTCGCTTAGTGAAACTCTAGCTTTATTTTTGTACTTTGGATTATAGCCAAAAGTGTTCATTGTTTTTTTTACTGCTTTATTAATATAGCATGTGGTCTGAGTACATCAGGATCTGAAATCCTCGCTCCTATAGGACTTCTGCGGTACATTTATGTTATAGTGCAAAGGTTTAAGGAGCTGAAGATAGTCCAAAAGGTCCAATGTGAGTTGCAAGATCTCCCCATTGTAAATTATCCTTAAAAATCTTCTGTATGCTTTTGATATACACAGGTGGAAGAATTCTGAGGCTGTTGTTTGCAATACCAATACATGAGTAATGAGAGGTCTCAAGTCGAAAATTAGGCATAGGCCAGGTTGGCTAAAGATATCTGGTACCTGATTTTGTTTACAGTTTAGGAGGCTTGTCAGGGTTAAGCATGAACCTTTTACACTATTTTCGGATGTCCGAAATGTGTTTCGAATTATGAAGTAGACATCCGGTACCTGATGTTTTAATTTTATTTTCAATTGAGGAGGTTTGTCAGAGTAAAGCCCAAACCTTTTTAACTATTTTTGGATTTCGGAAATGCCTTTTGAATTAATTACGATAAAAATAAATTTCACTAAAAATTTCGTATAGCAAAACACAATATATCAATTTGTTTTTTTTTAACACAGATACAGTCATGAAAAAGTTAATCAATAGGTTCGAAAACCTAATAAGCATGCCACAACTTAACATAGTCTTGTCTGCCCTACCCCTGGTGTTTTTAAAGCCATAGGCACGGAGGGAGAGCAGACCCTGCACGCTGTAGCAAATCGCAGGCCACCAAGTGAGCCATAGCGGCACAGGCTGTTTTCCTAAGGCGACCAATAAGCTGAAGCTGCGGAGGCGAGCATGGGTGCTTGTGATTTGCCATGCGAGGGCGAAGGGGCTGCACTTCCCGCAGTGCCAATGACATTGAAGAAGTAACTTTATGTAAATATTCCTGTGTAAAAAAGTGAGGTTATGATTTTACAAAACAAAATTTTACTCAAACTATACATTTCTGCAAAGGGGAAAGGGAAGGGGGCTACCCATGAACCCTCCCCCTCCCGCTCCTGTACAGTGGGTACACAAGTACCGCATGTCTATAGTTTAAGCCATAGGCCACCATCGGCCTTCTATATAACAACGAAGACCTTGGAAATAGAGTCCCAGATTTATATGTTCTGGTTTTTTTAATATTTCCTTTTATTTTTGTATTAAATCTGTCATTAGAATAGACATTCTCGTAACATATTTTTCTGATTATGGTAGATGAGTAGTATAGTGGGGGTTTACTTTTGAATGAGATTTATTGACCTGTCAAAGTTTTTATTATGAATTGATTTGCATTTAACTCTTTCCATTGATGTTGAAGTAATCTCAAACATCCCCCTTTGAACTTTTTTTATTGTCATTTACTGTTTCTAGAACAAAAAGTCTTATGTGTAATGAAGTTTTTCTTTTTGATAGTCTTATCAGGCTTTTTCTCAATATCTGCCTTCCTGTAATTACTATTAGAATAAGATTTTTTGTTTAGATCTATGTTGGCCTTCTTGAGGTCTATAAGACTTCATGACACAAGTTACAGGTTTTTTTTCTTTCATACAAGATGGGGTGTTAAGCCATACTTGTGTACCTCCCAAAGATTGAATTAAGGGTAGCAAAGCTTCCAGTGCCTGCAGTCTCTACATATGTAGATAGACGCCATATTGCAACCTACCGATCGCTAAATAATAATGAAAAAATTGCTTGCCATAACAAAGCTTTAAGATAAATGCAAGTCTCTACAGCAGAGATACGGAGAAAATCGTTAATTATCTTTACTCTACGTCGTTACGCTAACGAAAAACAAATTGTACGATGTTATCTTACGCGAGGCTCCTATTTATGGGTGGTTTGTAATAAAATAACCACAAGGGTGTTAATAGTTCAGTACACTTTATTTTATTATATTTCTGTGGTAAATTCACCCACATAAACACATGAAATAGATATTAGATACAGGTGGGACCAAAGAGCGCTCAGTACTATTAAAATTGTCAGTATTAGATGTCGATGGTTGCGGCAATCGCATTAGGTGGTTGCAACTTACCTGTGACATTACAGGGTCTAAACACGTGAGTCAAAATTGGGAGAAACACATTTTTCTCCGCGAGATCCCTTGGGGCTCTTGTTACGTGGTGGCACCGTGTCTTCGTCCTAGGAAGAAAATGAAGGAGTGTAGGTTATAGGTTTCATAAGATCTTTTTTCCCCCCCGACGCCATATGCTCATTTTCTGCACTACGACTACGATCACTCATTTTCGTAGTTTACACTGACAATTTACGAAAAACATGTGAATATCCTTATAATTTTTAATTTTTTATTTGTATACACTTCTAAAATATTTGTAAAATATTGTTTATTTAATTACATATTATTTAATATGTAATTGTCATAAATCGACGCCATGTTGGTGCTTCGTTATATCGAATATTCGAATATGGTGGAAAATAGAGATGAGCTTGCGACTGTAAAAAATTGAGTTGCCGTATCTAAAAACGAAAATTGCCGTTTTTTTGAAAAAAAATCCACAAAATTGCCGTAAAGTATTTATTTTTACGAATTATTAAATAAATCACATAAAATCTGAAATTTCTTCACCATATAGGTTTCTGATTGATTGAAAACAATACTCGTTTGTCTATGTAATTAATATTTTTCTTTGCTTTTCATTTTCTTACACATATCATTTGACATTTGAAATTTTATACAACCTCCTTGGTTTATAACCACTTGTCGTGCTAATAGAGCTCCGTTGATAGTGGATGTTTTCAATTTATTTCTGGATTTTGTTTTCATATTGTTTACTTCACTGAAAACTCTCGCAATCTGCATTGCTATGTTGTTGATAGACAAAATACGTCTATAGCAAAATTTGCTAATATTTTGCAGTCATGAAGTATCTTGGACATTTGCCCAAAATTCATGTTTTTATTTCTAATTCTGAAATTTTGTTTACATTTGGTAGCAACCTCCACTCGTCATCAATTCGTTGCTTATCTGATTCTCTTACAATTCGTGGCAATTGCTGGGTCAGTGGCGACAACGACGGAAAACAACTATGACGTCTTTGTCCTTTTCGCGTGTTTTGAAGCAAGAGTTTAAGCTTTTTGTAGAAAGTGCAGCCATTCCAACAAAGCTAAATTGGATCCAAGTTTAATTTACTGCGAGAGTAAATACTACAAAAGTACCGTACACATCTTATAGTTCATAATGTTGTACATTCATTCAATAATATAAACAAAGTAAATATGTGTATCTCTTTCATTCATTACTTCTATCAATGTCAACCATGTGTCGTGTTCATGCCATCTTTGTTAGTCTCACAAAATAAAAGATGGAACGATGATTTCCCGTCATAGACAACCAAACACTTTATTATCACTTAAGGGATGACGAAAGTGAAAAAAATATGGATATCAATACAGGTATTTATGTTTTTTTGTTCATAATTTGCCATCGTGGTTTATCGCAAAGCTGAATTGCCGTAATACTTGATACGGCAATGAAAAGCCTGCCGTATGCCGTATAATCTTTGAAAAAATCGTGGAATGCCGTATATTACGGCAATTGCCGTATCGATCGCAACGCTGGATGAGTCCGATATCATGTCACAGGTAAAAATCGATCGAAATCGATATTTTAAAATCATGTCATCATGAAATGACAACGAAAAAATCATCAATGCTTTTAAATCATTTCTTGAATGAATGCGAGCTTCGGTGATTCGGATCGGGTGGTCTCGGGCCGCCTCGGGCGCTGCGGTGTGACGTGCGACGTTGCGAGACTTCTCAATCGGCGATAGGTACTGGCTGAAGTCACAGAACTTACAAGTTTCGATAAAATGACCGGCGCGGGGGTGCACAGCACACTGCACGAAACGGCAACAAACAATGCTTTTACTTGCGTTGTTTACGTTTACGCGGGAAATGCACGGCAAATTACGAATGCTTTTTATCTAGCATTTAGTATCGCGTGAATCATTGTTTTGGTTAGACGAAGACGACCAACCACTGTACGAAATACGTTGTGTAATGTATTCTCGATATAATTGGCTTTTTGATACGTTATAGTGAATTTAGTTTAGTGAAGTTACCTATATCATTGATTTTAAAACCAAGTTTACACATTTAGCGTTAAAGGCAAAATTAGTTCTGAATAAATGCTGTGTGATAGAAACATCAGTGCCATGTGAAAGGGTATTTTCACGAGCTGGTAGGTACCATGGTAACTGAAAGACGCACTCGTCTAGGAATTGCAAAAGTTAAACAACTAATGTTTTTAAACATTCATTGTAGCCAATAATTCGGTACAATGGGCAAGAAAATGTAAATATTTCTACAGAAAAAAAAACAACAAAAATACAAAAAACAAAAAAAATTAAATAACAAATATTATTGATAATTGATCATTGTAAATATACCAATCTTTTAAATGCACCAAAGAAAAGCAGAATGATAGTTTTTTTATTAGGTAAGTACCTACTAAGTACTATTACTTTGCCAGTCTTTTGCAGTCCTAAGCCTGGAAAAAGCATGAAGGTAAGATTGGAGGTGCGTATTTACGCGACCATAAATAACTAATGGTAACTAAGCCGTTCCGCGATCATTTCAGTATCTAGTCACAATTGAGGTGACGAGATCTAATACTCAGATAAAAATCATTGATGATTTTGTCATTGTTCCCGTCACCGATATTTTTTTGTCATTGTCATGCAGTCATTGATACAGAAAAATCATCACTCAGCCCATCTCTGGTGGAAAATACGCCGCTTGTAGAACTGACAGCGCGCGACATGTTATACTCCCGTTCACTCGGGACCTTCCGTATATATTACTATACTCTTTGCTCGGGACCTTAATGGCGGGAAAATTTGTAAGTTAGAAAATTTTTTACTATATTGCAAATTTTGCTATATTTTCACTTTGAGACAATATTTATGGATAAAACTTACAGAAATTCTTGTTGAATGTATAAACTATTGAATAAAATTATTTTTGGTTGCTAGAAATTGTAATAAAATACATAAATTACCCTGTATAGCATAGTAGTAGTATATACTTCAATTTTAGTGACAAAATTACTACTAATTTGAATTCTACACTTTTGTTTTTGGAGAAATTTATATGAAAATGTTTGGAAATATGTAAATTTTTATGTTTTATGTGTTTCCATTCGTTACTCATACCAAAATATAAAATATAAAAAAATAAAAAAAAAAATAATATTTTATCTGTATGACATTTCGAACAATATTTCAAAAATATTTTTGTGTGAATTTGAAATAAATACAACGTCAAGTTATTTGAAATATGTAAGAAAACTATTTTTACTTACATTTTACACTAAAAATAAATGAGAATTTGAAAAATAACACATTTATGACCCAACCGCCAAAATGGGCCTTCCGGATTTTGAAGTACTTTTGGCAATTTACTTTTCACTTTTTATACCACAAATTATATATCTACGTGTTTACTATATTACAAGGAATATAAAAAAGTATAATACTTTCGTTTTTAATCCAGACACAAATATAAAATTCTATAAAAAAGACGGAGCACCTTCATCAAAGCGACACGTGGAACGCCGAAAGTTCAGAGTGATTTCTTTTTGTTTTTTTCTAAGAAACATTGCCAGGTTATGGTTTAAAATAAAAGAGCATATCTTTGTCTTTGATACTACTATCTATTGCATAGTGTCTTTGGTTTTGTTTAAAACGAAAAAATAGTTTTTTCATAGGTACACAATTTTACATAATTCTGATCTAATTAGTGATCGTCTGGAACGGGCGTAAGGTAGGTATTGTATGAGCTAAAGTGCGCATCTCTTGAAGCAACAGGTGACGTCATTTGCATTGGTCAGTGTACTGCGTTGTATTTCGGAACATACCCAAAATGTAATAACTTCACCAACAGTTTGAAAAATTTTCAACGATGAATTAGAGGTCCATGAAGTTGGCACCCGGAAACGTAAACAGTCACTGTCTACTAGACGTGGGCGTTATTTCACGTCACTAGATACAGTAACTAGCTACGCGGCGTGTAACCGAATCACTAGTTTCGAGTCATGTTACAAGTAGTGATTTTTATGAATGCGTGATTATGATTACTATTAACCATGATTATTGCGGGAGTCGACCGCCGGTCGGTCGAGCGCAAAGCGCACATGTGGCATACAACAATAAACAAAACATCGTAAGTAACAGTATTATTGTACGTTTAACTTTCATACGTAAGACTATAGACAATAAAATAGAGTAATCTCTGTTTGTAAATAATTTCAACGGTTTGCGATTCCGGGAAGCGAGTCACATTGAATTTAAGAAAAATATTTTTTAAAACATTTTTGACGGAGTCATGAACTCGTTTATATCATAAAATTAAAATTAAACTAAAAAATGTGTATAAAAAATTTAAATGTTTATAATATTACAAAACTTAAAACTGTGTGTAAATAGCCAAACAAACAAACAAATTAATTGTACAATGTAAATAAACTAAATATCAATAATCATGGTATTATACAATCAAATTGACTTGTAAATATTACATTAATTAATATTAATTATTTAATGTAATATTTACATTAATTTTTTATTAATTATTAATTATTGCATTAATAATTTTATAAAAATCTTAGTGTCATAGTAAACGCAAATCGATCATAAATACATTTAATGCAGTCGGTCCTAAACCTGAACAAAGTATGAAGGGAAGTTAATTTATTCATTTAACAGTATACAGTTACTGTATAGCTACAAACACAGATTGTGATTAAATTCATTTTCGTTTCGTGTGTATAGTTGGTGGTGATATTTATGCAAACAATCACAGTAGCCGAATAAAAATAGCCAGTTACAAAAATCACTAGTTTCGAAACAGGTGATGCCAATCAAGTCACTTGTTTCGTTACGTTTCTTGAAAATGACGTAACGACCCACGTCTACTGTCTACGCCCGGAAATAATTATTTAAAAATGCGACTATAGACGATAAAAGAAAACTTGATCTCTGCGACATATGTCAAACTGACATTCCTAGGGTTGTCAGGATATAAAAAATTGTCGATAGAAATTATTGATGTTTCTTACTATTATCGATGCTAATGTAACATATAATAATTGGGTTTAATTTAATTACAAACGTTACTAAATTAAACGAATATTTTTAATATAAAATGCATTTACTCTCTTAAAGGAGTACACCCCAAATCCATATCTGAATCAGTTTCTGAATCACTAGAACAATCTTGTAAATTTATTATAAACTCTTGTTCGCAAATATTATCAAACGGACGTGCCGCTCCCAATCTTCTTCCATTAGTTTTCTGCATTTGGTTACCACCTTCTTCCAGTCTTCTGCAGATACATTGTCGACCGCACTTTTTAATAACTGCAACATTTTATTTGCCGTGAAAGGCGGTGTTGTATTGTATCTGGCAGGGTAACCTTAACAGAAAACATATTTTTAATAAGATTAATTAAACAGTATTTAATAATTAAAGTACCTATCTAACTGAAATTCAAGCAAACAAACCTTTGACTTTGGCCCAGATAAGCTCGATCGGATTATACTGGCAGTGGTACGGGGTTAGTCGTATGACGGTATGACCCTTTTCGTGGGTTATATCATCTAAGACATACGTTGGAGTACTAGGTTTGTGCAGACAAACGAGTCTTAATAATTCATTTTTAAGCATAGTTTCATTGGCCTCTATTCTTCTTTCTTGAAGCCATGCAATGATTTCTAATTTTCTTTTTGCCGAAGTTGGTGGTTTATGCTTTTGGACCGAGTGATACGGGGCGTTATCCATAATAATGCGGCTCCTTTAAATTATCTAATATTTTTAAAAACCACTTCTTAAATTTTTCAAAATTCATTTCCCCGTTATATTCAGTAGTTTTAGTTGATTTGAATGCCAATAGGCAATTAGGCACAAAACCAGATGACGTCCCAGCATGAGTGATGATTAATCCTTGACCTTTGCCTTCGGGTACTTTGGTGGTTGATTGTGCAGTATCATCGGTCCAAGCTTTGGATAAGGTATGATTGGCGTTTAACCATGTGTCGTCTAGAAACACTACTTTGTCCCAATTTGTGATTTTTTTTAATTTTCGGAGAAAATTCACTCGAGCAAGAGCATTGTCGGTTCTTTCCAGAATAATTTTTCTTTCGTCACTTTTTTTTATAGGAAAAACCAATATTTTTCAATATCTTCGTTACAGATGGCAAGCTTCCTTTGAACAAGTCTGCGTCTTTGAGGGACACGGCAAGTTTTTTCAATGTAGGCAATTCGCCCGTGTATACTAACCATATACATGGTTGCGAATCGCAGCGGCGTCAAAGTTGTCAATGTTTGTGACAGGAACAGCATTTTTCCTTTTTTTTATTTGGTGTTGCAAGTTTTTTCTCCTCGTCTTCAGTCAATGCTAGATGACGTGTATGTAAAAAACAAGTTTTTAATTTTTAATATAAATAAAATAATATAGTAATTAAAATTTCCTTATTCCACATTTGCCAAGTTTCGAGATGAGTGTCGAATGATTTAATGTTGGGATTTTATGTTTATTAAGGTGGAGGTAGCTAATTGCGTTGAACAATATTTCCTGAAACCAAATTGTTCCGGTGCCAAAATATCATATTTGTCTATTAAGTTTACCATTTTATAGAGCATAATTATTTCAAGTATTACATTGTAGCAGCACACCACCTGGCAGGGTTGCCATGTAAGAACGGGACTAGGTAAATATTAAGAAGTTTGCGTTTTAAGATCCATTTAATATTGAGAGACATTAATATCATTTATCTGATTATAAATTTATTACCAATCGCTACGCCACAACACATAAAAAATACAGTCGAGTTGGGAACCTCCTTTTTTGAAGTAGGTTGAAAATATAATTGAACTTGCCATCTAAATTGATATCTCTCGAATTTTTAAAACACCATTTTATTTCAAAGTCAAAATAATCTAAAATGTATTTAATCATAAAAGCAATTGTTAAAATATTAAGCGTTGATTATACGAACTAATTGGGAATTATGAGTGTTCGGAAAACCGGTTTATTCGGATAATCGAAGTAATAAATTTTATTTAACAATATAAAACAAATTTATATGGAATACAAATTTCATTTATTACGGTTGTAAGTAGGAATATAAATGAAGTACAGATAGCTTAGTAATACCCCTATTACCCCTACTAACACTACCTTGAATCACGCTCCCTAGGCCCTGATTCAGGGTGGTGTAATAAGAGAAAGGGAGTAAGGGTCCCTAACTAGGGCGATAAAGTGCACCCTGTCTGCAGTGCCCTTGCCACCGTGTAGTGTAAATGTAATAACACTTAGTTTGGTTCATAAATATGGTTATTCATGAGCGATGTTTTATGAACGATGTTTTGGCTTGCCGTCAAAGGTTTCGAAATAACCAACTATTTGAAGGTATAAAATTCCGTATGTTAAAAGTTGCGAACGATGATTATCACGAATCTTATATCGCCGAAAAATAAATATACCAAAAATATATCTCAAAGTTAGATAATGTCTAAATTTTTAAAGTTAGAAGGTTTATTTAGCAGAAATATCACAATCCCGAAAATTTTAATTACGACTTCATAGGCGTGATTTTACTGACAGCTGTCGCAGAGATCAAGCTATCTTTTATGAACTATAACAAGGTGATTTAGTGAGAAAAAAAGTGTTTTATGAGGTTAAGGTTGGTGAATCTTGTTCAGTCCAGTTCTTAGAACAATTAAAAGGAGGATGCCCATATTAGGCCATGGAACGCCCAACAATGTGCATTTGTTAAAAAAATATATCTTTATTTATGGTTATAAATCGCGGTATTCATTTATCCTAAAACAATGGGAATATTTTTGCACAAATTAAAAGTACCGAAAAGATAAAAATAAAATTAGGTAAATACGTAATTCATTAGTCTGTGAATAAAATAAAAAATGTTGCCAATCACAAAAATCATTAAAAAAATCGATTCCCCTTTTCGATCGATTACTTATGGTGTCATTATTACAATGCTTATGTAATTTTTCGATAATTATTACGATGTTATGATATAGGTTTAAAATAACCGTTGACAATGGATATTTATCCAAAGCAGTCGATACGCAACCGTTATTAACCAATTGTTTATCCGACTACAGACGAAAAAGGATGGTTATGTTTTTACTGTGTGTGCGGGTTAGGCTATGTTGAATCGTTTTTTGCTATGGTGCTTAAAACGTAGGATGCATTTTATTATTGAGGGCGCTACTATCAAGGAATATTTTATTCGCTAAACTCGTAAAGTACTTGACCAACTTTGAGAATTCTTTCACCACTAGATTGTTATGTATAATTTTAGATATCCAATATAGGGTTAATTTTATTATAGAGGGCGCTACTTTCAATGAATACGTTTTTTGGCTAATCTCAAAAATTACTAGACCGATTTTGAAAATTCTTTCACCATTACATTGCTAATGAGGGCGTTAGCTGTGTGATAAATTATATTATTACAATAAATGATTGTGAGATTAATATTTTCTAAATAAATAAAACTAAATACCTACCTAAGATGTTCAAATTCAATTATTATTTTTACAATTTAAGAATCGTATTTACACACTTTACTTACTCAGATTGATTATTATAGATAAAGAGGTAATAAATCTAAAGTAAAAGAGCTCCGCTTAAACGAAAACACTATTTATTAGAATAAAACTAAATGTTGAAAAAAAGTGGTTCAGTGCGAGTCGGACTCGCAGGCCCATGAAGAGTTCAGTAGTAACAAGCATATATTTTAAATCGAGTCAAAATACCACTATCATTATCGCCAGCAACAAATTATTTTGTTTTTCATAGTGTTTGTATAAATAACAAAGTTGTTTTTGCGGTTCTTTAAAATGTGCTACTTGTATCTAAAAAAGAGGACTATAATACATTATGGGGGTTTCTGTGGTTTATTCATTACCAAAGAGAAAAAACTTATTGCGCAAAATAGGTTTTTATCCATTTCAAGTCATCAAAAGCGGCAGTCAACCGTTAAAAACTAAAACAACCGTTGTTATAGGCTCGGTTGAATTCATTGACAACCTTCACATTTATAGTTATGATAATTAAACAAGCGAATTACTAGCTGATTTACCAAGAATTCTTTAGAGTATAACAAAACGCTACTGCACAAGTTAACTGTTATTCTTATCTGTTTTTAACATAACATTTAAAATGGAATCATGTTATGATAATTCAAGAAGTTAATTTCCAGCTGATTTACCACGAATTCTCTAAAGCATAACAAAACAATACAGCACAAGCTAACTGTTCTTAAAAATACATTTGAAATAGAGTTTCAATAAATAAAGGAAATTATATTTTGAAAAGCGTGCGGAACTTAAAACGCGTCAAAGATTATTCTTTTTATGATATTATTAATCGAATAAAAATCGATATCATTTCATAGATTTTATGACAGTTAAGTGGCAACATCGAATCTGACATGTAGGCCGTTGTCACTGTTATGTCACAAGAATTCAATAACACGATAATTTTATTTTGTTGGAAAATGCAATTGTTGATCTCTCAACAATTGGTTCGAACACAGCAGGTAAATAGTTGGTACATATCACGATGTGGCATGTCTTCCGCTAAGAAATGCTTTATAACTGAGTTTACTTGAATAATATCAATATAATAATTGTAGCTTCTTTATTAGGTACAAGTTTCGAGTACAGTGAACGTGTAGTGTGGCACTCGCAAAATGCACCAATAGTTCGTCTTGAACATGTATACATCAGCTGTGGCACTGACACTTATGAGAATAAGATCACACACATTGTTTGAGTTCGATTTTCCACGTGAGGAAATATTTGCGCTACGTGAGGTAAGTGTTTAACATTTTTCAATTTATTAAATGTGATCCAGATATCTGATAATTATACATGTTTTTACACTGATTGTATATCAACTCAAGAACTTGTTTTATTTTTTCACATCTGCCCTAGCTATATCTGACAAACATACTAGCTTATTTATGAGATTGACCAGTTTTATCAACTACCAAGAAAGGAGACAGTTGATTTTTCATTGTTTTTGAACTGCTGGTAGTCTGTCAGGCCTTAATTATTAAATAATATAGGGCATTAAATCCGTCCTTGTGCAGTAACATTTAACTTGATAAATATTTTATTTATATTTGAGTTTGAAATAAACAAATCTATTTTATTTTTATTTTTTCACTTTGACTTCATTTTTTGTATTTTACATTATTTCAGTTGTCATGCCGTGTATATCATAATTGCTGGCAATGAACTGATAGAATAACATCATATTCAACTGCAGAACGGGAACCATCTGAATCATCTAGTCCGTCCTCATTGCAATCTGAAGTGAGTAATGTATTGCACCCAAAACAACAAAGCTTAGATCATACATCACACAGTGTACTGCTAACTAATTATTTAAAAGCACAATGTTTTTTACCTGGTTGTAACAGTTCCATCAGCATTGCAAGTATGTCTCTTTTGTGATTAACTACATTTTGCGATAACAAACATACATAGTGACAATTACTATGTATGTGTGTTATACTTGGTAGAGCCATGCTGCAGTTATATTAGAAGTATAGTTGTAGCATGAATGGCTCGGCTCGACCGGGGAAGGACCACCCTCTCACAGAATACCAGCTTGAAATAGTAGCTTAATGCTGCTGTGTTTTGTATAGTGAGTGTAGAGAACCGGAGACTATTTTTACTGGAAACGAGAAAATGATCTTAGTCCTCACGGGTGACAACGCATCTGCATTTTGATTTGTAATCGAGGATAGATGTGGATGTCTAAGGGTCGCAGCAATGTCTCCAGCAGATGGTGAATCTCAGTTAATGACAAGATATGCTAATAAATCCAGAGCCGTGACTATGTGTCGATATGGGTAGTAGAGGTGGTGAATGGCATTTTTAAAACTGAATTTAAAATATTTCATCAAAATTACTTTAACAGGACTTCTACACATTTGATGATAGACTGCTGTGGCTTCTGCTATAGTTAATAAATTCCACACAAAAATAAGGGACAGGGATGATGCGGCTCAAATACTTGAAATAGTTCATCAAAATATGGAGACAAATAATGATTTTTCTGAGTATGCTAGGGAAAACAATCTAAATAGAGCTAGGGCAGGCAGACTTTAGAAATATAAATGAAGACTTTAAAATGTTAGGGAATTTCCTGTTTTAAATTACAGCGACTTAATATTAATTGCTTGTGTCACATACCAATTAAAGCAAGCTCGCTACTATTATGGTGAGCATATAAGATTTAATGGTTGCTACCGGATAGAACTCTGTAATAACCAGAGGAGCAGCATTATGGAAGGAATAAAGTTAAGCCCTAGCTGATCTTTACTTAGGGCTAGAATTGCAAGTCATCACTATTAGTCGTAAAGTGTATTTTATTATATAAATTCTATATAATATCTAATATATAAATTCTTTTTTCAATAAAGAAGGAGGCTTGGTACTACCACCTGCTTAGGACCCTGTAATTAATGAAATTAAAATTAAACCCAAGCATACCACTGCAAGACTTCAAGACACAGTAAGTTCATTCTGTAGATCGGACCATAAATAAAAATTAAAAATCTGAAGGTACTCCGGGTTAACACTGACATTGGGACGTCGGTCATCTCAGTCTGCCGTAACCATGGGTGCTGGAAAGCACCCGAAACGTCTGGAATTAAAAATCAAAGAAATAAAACGCGATAAAGTCGATAAAAATAGTTGTTAAAAAAACTGCATTTGTGAAAATAAAAACTTCAAATATTTTCAAAACCCCGACTTTTTTTAAAGCAATTCCTTTACCATTTCATTGTTTTAATTACATATTATCATATCTATATGCTTTTATATGTGGGCACTCATGGCCGAAGTGTCTATGAAGAGTGGGCATTCCCCTTTTTTATCTAAATACGTTTAAGTCATAAAGATTATTGTATAACCCAAAACTACGTTATCGTCCTTTCCCACTCGAGGCCACGCTAATCATTAGTCTATAGTTTTCTCTGTCTACGAATTTATGTAATAACTATGTTTGAATCAATTATCTACTGTAAGTTGTTTCAATGTTTAATTGTTAACTCATTCATCATCACCAATCGATTGAAGTAACCGATTTCTTATTTCATTCGTGACATAAACTTATTTTTAAGATTTCTCATCTTCCAGATTGTGAATTAGGCTAATTTTTTATATTTTGATATAGAAAAATATAATGCTTTTTTTAAACCATATTTCAACGTATTACAAATTGGGCCCAGAAATCACCTTCTCCTTTAGTTGTTTCGTAAATGTACATGCAGGGAACAGTTAGTAAGCTGTTAGATTTAAAGGTCGGTTTACATGATTCCGACCAATGCATGCCGTATAGTGTCCGAATGCATTTTTTCTGTACTATAAATACCCTCGTGACGTCATAAGAATTTCCCCAGACAACTATGCTACACTATATAATGGAGCAAATGTAAGCGTGATATCCCATAGTAGAAGTATGTCTGCCTGTCACGTCTTTTACCTTTTGAAGTGCAAACACAAACTTGTTTATTTTTATGCACAAATTATTTATACATATGTTCTTTCCATGAAAGATGTGTATCGAGAGTAAAACCTAAGAATTTTGCGGTGTTTATCTGTTGCATAACTGAATCATTGTAACTAATATTTAATTCAATGTTTTTACTCTTGTAAGTTTTGAATTTGAAGTTAATTAGTTTTGTTTTCTCAATGTTTATTTTTAATTTATTTATGTTTAACCATTGGATAACATCTCAACAATTTACATGTTTCCGTCTCATAAACATCTATATTTTTATAGTCCATAATGATAGTCATGTCGTCCTCAAATAAGACACAATCATGTGAGAGTGCACGTGGAAGGTCATTGATGTAAATAAGAAATAACAGCGGCCCTAAGATGCGACCCTGTGGCACCCCAGAACAATTAACTCTTTGTTTCGAGTCAAACTTAACTACATTATTAGTTCCAGAATCAAATTTTGTAATCCTAGCGAATTGTTTCCTGTTTTTTAAATAGGACTGAAACCATAACAAAGAAGATACCCTTATTCCACATTTGTCAAGTTTCGATATGAGTATCGAGTGGTCAACAAAATCGAATACTTTGCCAAGGTCTAATAGTAGAGCTAATGTTGGGAATTTATGGTTGATATTGTTGCGCGCTATAATTAGCGCCTGGTATGTGGCGGCTGATTATTAGCGCCATCTGTTATCAATCAGCAGAAATAGGAACGTCAAGATCTTTCTAGAACTCTCCCACTAGCGCCATCTAATATCAAATGGAAGAACTAAGTTTTCTAGAAAGCTCTACACTCGAACTTTCTGCACCTGGTCAGTCGGGGGCCGGCATTTACTGGAATATTCTGGATGTTTCGGTAAAAAAGGCCTATATAAAGCTATTGAGAGGCGCGACCGGGGCAGTATTGAATTGGCGATACAGACGACGCTTCGGAGCGAAACAGTGAACTAGAGTGATCAGTGCGATTAATTATTGGTGTGTTTTAAGTTTTAATTGGTGTTCGGCAATTAAAGTGTCAATTTTGGTAATTAAATCGGCAGTTTTTTTGTCACGAACCCTAACCTCGTAACAGTATAATTAGATTATGTTTGTTAAGGTGGACGTAGCTAATTACGTTGAACGATATTTCCTGAAACCAAATTGTTCAAATATCATATTTGTCTAAGAAATTTACCATTTTCTTGAGCATTATTTTTCAAGTATTACATTGTAGCAGCACATCACCTGGCAGGGTTGCCATGTAAGAACGGGACTAGGTAAATCATAATGCTGTTTGCAGTTTGAAGACCCATTTAATATTGAGCGACATTAATATCATTTATCTGATCATAAACTTATTACTAATCGCTACGCCACAACACATAAAAAATACAGTCGAGTTCGGAACCTCCTTTTTTGAAGTAGGTTGAAAATATAATTGAACTTGCCATCTAAATTTATATCTCTCGAATTTTTAAAACACCATTTATATTTCAAAGTCAAAATAATCTAAAATGTAATCATAAAAGCAATTGTTAAAAATATTAAGCGACAGCAACATACTATATATCTATCGTCACTACATACATATCTATCGTATATCAAAGACTTCTACTTGATGGCTCTGCGTTCTTAATACATTGCGCACTAAGTTACGGTGAATTCTCCGTTCTTAAATCGTCAATTCCTAGTTCTTTGTTTTGTAAACCACTAAAGTTGTTTAATGTGACGTAAGAAAACGCTGTTTTAATTATGTGCACACTACGTCAACGTGATTTGAAGCTTATTTCACAGAAATATGTAGCCTGAGTCTGCGCCCACGCGATCCGCAGTTACGAGAAAGCGGTACAGTCCGGTGAAGCGGGGGGGGGGGGGGGATGCTCTAGGCATATCATCACTCTTAAGGGGGACTATAGACACCGGCATGATTTTAATGGCCTCGCCACCATTGGTGGCTTGGTCATACTTGAAACCCTTTCATAGAGGGTTTTGGATAGTTGTGTAAATTTCACCTTGTCTCACGACAGGGGGCGGGGACTTGGCTTTTCGCCAATTTGTGAGCGCAGTGGTGTCCGAGTGCTCCATGTCAGAGTCGGGGGACGCGGAAGAGTCGGTCTACGGGGCAGCCGCTTGGGCCGCTAGAAAATCCGCGATTGAGGGCGGGGGGACGCATGTCTTAGCGGCAAGAGGGGCGAGTGAGTTGGCGAAAGCTTTCTCGTCAATTTTGAAGTATTGGGAGAGAAGGGCTATAGATTGACTGATGTCCATGGTGGACAGCGGGGGGGGGGGGGGGGGAGACGACGATTTAAGGCTAAGAAATCAGAGGTCCCTGTTCTGAGAAGAACAGGGCCTTGGGTGGCAGACCGGGAGGGCTGACGTTCTATTCCCAGAAGCTGGGGTCCCTATGTTCTGACAAGAACAAGGGCTCGCTCTGAAAAGACCAAGAGACGATCTTCCAAGAAACAGTATAACAATAGCAGAACAATTAAAAATAAAATAAAACAATAACAAGAAAAAGCAAAGCGCGCTCGAACCTCCCCGCCGAAGTGAGGGGGCAAGAACGATGCGAAAACAAAAGAACTCAACGACAGCGTCTGCTCGGCCGATGTGAGCCGGGAAGAGCGGGGCGCGAGGGCGAGAGGTTGCGCTACCGCATCATTGATCGTGGACTGTTTGCACGACCAATCGAGAGCGGTCCGCAAACGGAACTGAGAGCTAATGTTTTTTTTTGCATCCGAAGCAATTATGGGCAATCCTCCGGAAAGCGGGGGAGGGAGGTTGGGAATGCTCATAGCATACCACGCAGCCGGCTGCGTGGTTGTGTAGTGCCTTTTACCCACTAAACCCAACCTTTTAGGAACTGGCTTAACGATCTAACTAGAGATCTCTAAGCCGTATATACGAACGCGACCCTCCTTGGCAGAAAGGAGGGCGCAAGCGGCGAAAAGCTGCTTAGAAGAGTGCCTAACTAAGGCAAATTAAGGGATGTGCTATGCAGGCTCGGCCTGAGCCGCCAGGAGGCAGTTCAGGTCAGCCGAAAGCTTGTTGGGGGGTCCGAGTGAGAGTTTCTCGGTCTGCGCACACTATAGCGAGTGTGGATAGGGGCTGCATAGGCAGCTGTCTCACGAATGAGATGATTTGGGTGGGACTCTGAGGATTTGAAAAATCTCTCAGAGAGTGATTTAAGGAACTGCTGGATTGTTGGGAGCTCTAAGTCTCGATATAGGTCGGCATTACGGACATAATAGGGCGAGTAAGTGGTCCTACGACAGAATAGATTTTGGACTATTTGATGTTCATTTATAGCTTTAGGCTTAGCATGTGCGAAAATGGGGGCCACGTAGGTGATGACAGGTCGTATGCAGACCTTATATAGGGTTCGCTTGTTGCGGAGGGACATTTTACTGTGTCTGCCCAACATGCTGTTGAGCCTACCCATGTAAAATCGTGCGGTGCGAGTAACCTTCTTGATATGGGGCTCGAAAGTGAGCCTTGCATCAAGGGTGACGCCTAAGTATTTGGCTTTAGTTTGCCATGGGACAGGGGTTCCTAACATCCTGATTGGCGGAGTGGTGGTGAGACGACGTCGTTTATATTCGAAGCAAACGGCGGAGCTTTTCTCCGGGTTTACGTCGATACGCCATTTTTGGAACCAAGCTCCTAAGTCGCTTACTGACTTTTGGATCTTGTTCCGAATCTGTGGTAGTGTAACCTTTAGAGTAAAGGGCTGTGTCATCTGCAAAGAGGGCTAGTTTAACACCATTCGACAGGATAGGGATGTCGTTGGTGAATAGTATATATAGGAGGGGAGCAAGCACAGAGCCTTGAGGGACGCCGGCTTTTATTTGACGAGTAGGGGATAGCGTGCCTTCGTGTCTAAAGCAAAGGTACGATCCTTCAGATAGGAGGCTACAAGGCGAACGAGACGGTCCGGAAGGCCTAAGTCGTACAGTTTGTAGATAAGGCCCTCGTGCCGGACTCCGTCGAATGCCTTGGCAATGTCAAAGAAGACCGCGATGGTTTTTTGACGACGAGGATAAAAACCGCTGAGGATGTATTCCACTATGCGGTGAACTTGCTGGGGGCACGAGTGTTTGGCTTGAAACCCGAATTGTTGTGGGATGACAAGATGGTCGCCGTCTGCGGGAAACAAATGGCGTCTCATGCGCACGAGAATAACTCGTTCGAAAAGTTTGCCCATGACCCTGAGGAGGCTGATGGAACGGTGATTGGAGGGGAGGTGGTGAGGTTTGCCTGGCTTGGGAATGCCAATGACAGTTGCCTCTGTTACGAGCTTGAGGTTCGTGACAATAAAAATTGCCGATAAAATTACCTAAATTATCACTTTAATTTACTTTACACAAATTAAAACTTAAAACACTAATCATTAAACACACTAATTCACTTAATTCCGCTCCGAAGCTTCGCTCGTATCGCCAATTCAATACTACTCCGATCGCATCTTGCAGCGCCTATTTATATAAATTAGCAAAATATCCAGAATGTTCAAGTAAACACGCGCAAGGTACCGAGAGTTCGAGTTTTAAACTTCAAGAAGTTTAGTCCTTCGGTTCGAGACTAGATGGCGCTATTGCGCCGATTTGAGAGCGTAACACTGCCCCCTCCTAAGTCATGCTCGTCCCGAGCATTATCGGCCCCATAATAACGCGCTAGGCGATTCACATGGACGATCTTAGGAGTCCCTCTTGCGCCTTTCTGTATCCGGTAGGTTACATCGTTGATCCTGGTCACAATCCGGTACGGGCCGTCCCATTTAGCTTGAAGCTTAGGAGATTTCCCTTTGCTACGGACTGGATTGTGCAACCACACAAGTGAACCTTCGTCGAACCCTTTGTTGTTCATTTTGCGATCATACCGGGTTTTCATCTTTTCAGACATTTGCTGGCCCGATTGTCTGACGTGCTCATAAACGTCATTCATTTTGTTCCGCAAGTCATTTGCATAATCGGTTATACTGCGTGGAGTATCAGGTGGTATCCCGGTGATCAGGTCTGCAGGCAGCCGTAATTCTCTTCCAAAGTTTGCGAAAGCTGGTGTCACTGCTGTACTTTCGTGAACAGCGCTTCGATGTGACAACAAAAACGGTTGTATGTGCTTGTCCCAATCTCGTTGCCGATTGTCTACAACTTTTGCTAGGTACCTCTCCAATGCCTGATTAAATCGTTCTACCATTCCATCAGATTGCGGGTGATAAGAAGTCGTTCTTGTTTTATGAGTACCCATAACTCGGCAAGTTTCCTGGAATATTTGAGACTCAAAATTCCTTCCTTGATCGCTGTGAATCTCTAAAGGTACTCCAAAACGACAGAAGACTTCATGAACTAGCTTATCAGCAACTGTTGAAGCTTCTTGATTTGGAATGGCGAAGACTTCTGGCCACTTAGTGAAGTAATCCATCACAACCATGAAATACTTGTTACCGCTTTCACTCTCCGGAAACGGCCCCGCCACGTCAATGGCTATTCTCTCCCATGGTGCACCGACATTGTACAACTTCAATGCACCTCTACTACGAGTCTGAGGTCCCTTTACAGCCGCACAACTTGTACATTTGCAACACCAGTCCTCGACATCGTTTCGACAGTGGACCCAGTAAAACCGTTCTCGGATCTTCAGTAGAGTTCGTTTAACTCCCAGATGGCCTCCTGAATAATCATTATGGTACAGCTGTAGAACATCCGGTACTTTAGCTTTAGGGACAACCATTTGTAAATGACAGCTGTCTCCCCGAACATTTTCCCATTTACGGCACAGAACTCCATCCTGAAGCAGCAAGCTGTCCCACTGGGCCCAATAGCTTTTAGTGGTCGAACTCATCGCTGAGACGTCGCTCCACTTGGGCTTGGGAGCACTGGCCTTCATCCATTCCAGGATCGGCTTGATGTCAGGATCTTCCGGCTGTGCATGTTGTAAGCTGTCCTTCCACTCGTTGCTGAGGTGGTCTGTCCTGAGCATCCTCACGGATACCACTTCCTTACTCTCCTGCCTAGCACAATGTTTGCAATCTTCAGGACAAGGTCTTCGTGACAATGCATCAGCGTTGCCATGAGAACTCCCGCTGCAGTTTCTGATAGTAAAGTCGTATTCCTGCTGCTGCTGGGCGGTGCTGTTAGCCGCACTTCTTCTCTGAGACCGTTCAGCTTCCCTTCCTAGGGTGTGCTTAGGGCAGCTGGACCGAAGATGGCCCCATTCCCCACAGCCATAGCACCTAGGGCTGTATCTTTTATTGTGGTCGCGAACCGTAACTGCTGTAACCTCCCTAGCGTGAGGTGAACGATGATCCTGTCGCCGCCAGGCAGTGCCGCTAGCTGCACTACCCTCTCGAGATCGATCAACTCTCCTTTCCACGGTTCGCTTAGGGCAGCTGGATCGAAGATGGCCTTTTTCCCCACAGCCATAGCACCTAGGACTGTATCCTTTGTTGCGGTCGCGAACTGTAGCTGCTGCAACCTCCCTGACGCGATGGGACCGATGATCCTGCCTTAAGCGTCCTTAAGCGTCTCGTGGTGCCCGAGCCTCACAGCAGCTCTGACTTCCAGGTCGCGGATGCCGTCGATGAATGTCTGCACCAGGTTCCCTTCAATGAGCGCAGGTACAGACTGGTATGCTTTTCGAACCATCTTCTCCACCTCAAGCGCCCACTGCTGCAGGTTTTCGTTGCTGCGTTGCACGCGATCTTTAAGCTGCGCGCGAAAGACGTGTTCCAGGTGAGCGTCACCATATCTCGCCTCCAATGCCTCAAGGAGCTGCTCGTAGGTCACTTTCTTACCGAGAGTTTCTAACACGGTTAAGGCTTGGTCGCGCAGGCCTAAGGTGAGTGCAGTCATGGCCTGGCTTTTATTCTAGCCGTTTGCCTCCATGACGGCCTCGAACTGGATTTTGTAGGCCGACCAGGAAGAAGTCCCGTCGAACGGTGGTACCTTGAACCCACGTAGCGAAGGTGTAGTAGCTACTGCGGGGGCTGCAATTCCATCTCCAAGTTTGAGTTCATCCAGCGTTTTCTTAACTTGGTTGATTTGGGTCTCAGCTTCAGACAGGCGGTTATCATGTTGAGCAACCTTATCCTTCACCTCCCTTATCTCTTTCCCGAAGGTAGCGTGAAGGTCCTTCATGAGAAGCATCTGCTCTTCCCTATCGCGTTTGAGCTGCTCTTCTAAGCGGCGGGCCTGTTCCTCCTGTCCGCTCTGCAGCTGCTCTTTCAACTGGCGAGCCTGTTCCTCCTGTCGGCGAGCCTGTTCCTCCTGCTGCTCTTTCAACAGACGGGCCTGTTCCTCTCGTCCGCGCTGCAGCTGCTCCTGTAGCATCGCCATCAGAGCACCTAAGTCAGGTGCTGCAGATGTAGGAGCTACTGACGGGCCTGCAGCCGGCGGCTGACCCTCCGCCGTCTGCGGCGTTGCACCACCAAATCTCCTTTGGTCCGTCTCCTGCTGGCGTTGACTTCGGGTACGGACACCCTCCGTTTCCTCCTTAGGTAAAATCGGCATGATTTTATCCCACTTCTGGCACCAATTGTTACGAGCTTGAGGTTCGTGACAATAAAAATTACCAATAAAATTACCTAAATTAACACTTTAATTTACTTTACACAAATTAAAACTTAAAACATTAATAATTAAACACAATAATTCACTTAATTCCGCTCCGAAGCTTCGCTCGTATCGCCAATTCAATACTACTCCGATCGCATCTTGCAGCGCCTATTTATATAAATTAGCAAAATATCCAGAATGTTCAAGTAAACACGCGCAAGGTACCGAGAGTTCAAGTTTTAAACTTCAAGAAGTTTAGTCCTTCGGTTCGAGACTAGATGGCGCTAGTGCGCCGATTTGAGCGCGTAACACCTCTTTCCAAGAGGTGGGAAAGTAACTGAATTCGAAGCAGGCGTTAAAGATTATGGCCAGTAAGGCGATTACCTGCTCCGGAAAGTGTTTGAGGGCTTGGTTGGAGATACCATCCGCACCCGGTGCTTTTTTGGGCTTAAGTCCTTTGATGGTAGATGAAATCTCATCTTTGGACACAGTGATAGGGTCAGAGACGATAGGGGGCGAGTTCCTGCGACGGACCTCGTCCTCCACTAGTTGGATGTGTATGGGGTCAGTGGGTTGTGAGCTAGGAGAGCATTGAGCGGCGACGCTGTCAGCGAAGCACTCAGCCTTTCATCATCAATCATTTAATTCGTGAGGCAGCTACTTATGCAGCCCCACCCCCCTCTCGCTATCGAGCTAATGTTCTGAATTGTCGCTTTATATAGTAGTATGCATAGCACTTTATACTAGTATACATAGAAGTCTTTGACTTATACAGAATTTAACAAAAAGTTCATTTCACTTTATACAACAAAGATACATTTTACTTTACCATTACACCTTATAAATACGAACGAAACGAATTCGTAAACAAAACTATGTCACAGTACATTAGAGCGTCGATTATACAAACTAATAAATAATAATAAATAAATTTTACTTCGTATTAAAAAGTACATGCCTTAAAACCTAGTAGATTGGAACCTCCATTTAAGCAAATAATGCCTGTGTTTGGAGGGTCCGCCTTTCCATTATTACTATATACGGTGTGTCCGGTTACCGGTGTCGGAGCTTTTAATGCTATAAAATATAATCAATTTCATCGACAAGTCATGTCTCAAATCTTATTTAGACCTAGCTGTATTTAAATGGCAGCCATTTAAATTTTTTAGTGTCACCACCTCGACCCCGCGCATTAAAATTACAATATTCACCGATTTAGAAGTCCTACATTCTTAAAAGATGTCTCATTGGATAGATAAAGATACGCGTAATAAAATAAAAGCAAACTTTTAACTGCAAAATTGTATTTAGATCCTAAAAAGACTTAGAAAAAAAATGTAAAAAAAATCCGTTATTTTTTCACATTTTCGACTTTAATGAAAAAAGTAAGTCATTTACCTAATGATTTTTTACATTAATCAGATAGATCAGAACATATCCTAACCAAACACATAAAAAAAAATCTTAATTGTAAATTAAATAGTTTAAGAATTGAACTTTATCAAACACGACCTCTTAAAAGCACAAGTTGCATGTACAGGTCATACAGATACAGATACAGATCATTTATGATAGTTCAAGAGCAGGTAGAAAAACCCAAAGCCCATTGTTTGATGTTCTAAACAAGTGTACTTGGGACAACAAAAACAGTCGTCCCTCGCCACGCGTTGTGATTACACTACTTTTGCCCCTCTAAGATCGCTTGTTGTTGTTATTGTTAAAAAAAATCCGTTTTGTGGAACTTTTTAAGTTTGTGGTGAAGTTTCTAGTTATTTTGATATTTTCAAAAATGGCAGATGGTGAATATTCAAACCAGCATGTCGCTGATATCCACACTTGTGTATGGATTGTGCAACGGCAACGCAAACAGAGCTGTCACAGAGTACGCCAGAATGTTTCCCAACAGGCCTACACCAAATGCTCGCACTTTTGTAAGGATACATTTGCGGATAACTGAACTTGGGATCAGAAGACCCGCTAATGAAAGATTTCGGCTTGTGGCACCTGAGGAGGAAGAAGAGATATTACGTTTAATTACACAAGATCCCAGACTCGGTGTAAGACGAATAAGCAATATGCTTAATTTAACAAAATGGTCAGTGTGGAGAGTTTTAAAGAGGGAAGGTTTGCATCCTTACCATTTTCAGCGGGTACAAGACATTCGCGAACCTGATTATGCTATAAGGGCAGTTTTTTGGCTTCGTAAGTAATGCCGCCCCATATCATGATAGAACCACCTTGGTAACCTACTGTTTCCACAACAGTACATGGTGCAAACCTTTCATTCTTGCGTCTGTATACACGCTGGCGACCGTCAGGACCGTGCAAGCATATTCTTGTCTTGTCAGTAAACATAACATTCTTCCATTGTTCCATATTCCATTCGGCGTGCTCTCGGGAAAAACGAAGTCTTTCTCTCCGGTGGCCTACGAGCAATTGTGGCACTCGAGATGGTCGAAAAGCTCCAAGGGCATTCTCTCCAAGTCTTCTTCTCACTGTTCTTTCACTCACTTGAACATTGCGAACCTCACGAAGTTGGTTTCGTACCTCAACAGCTGTAGTGAACCGATTTCTTAGAACATTGGTCACAAGAAATCGGTCGTCACGAGCGGAGGTGCATCTTTTTCGGCCCTGTCCTGGTCTTCGCTCATAAGAGCCAGTTTCCTGAAACCGTTTCACTGCATCCCTTAAGGTGGTACGTGCGACACCAAGCTTCCGCGCCACGTAACGCTGACTAAACCCTTCGTCGATAAGAGCGACGGCTCTCGCCACTGAATTAGCATCAAATGGCATATGTGTGATGTCTAAACACTAGCTTTATGTTACGAAACCAAAACAAACTCAAATTGTTTACTTTTAATGCCGCTGAAGCAATGTAGGCAGTATGGCATGATGATGAGACGAAGTTCGATATTTGTCCTATTCACAACTTATGCGTTAAAAAACAAAGTTAAGTGGATAGCTTGTAATTTTTTCGTCACTACATTTCTTTCACACTTGACTTATTTATGCCCAATAACTTACAACTGCGATAACATCAAAATTTGCCACTTTAAAAGGGTGGGCGGTTAATTGTGCCGCTAAGTGTAGTTGTACTGAGTGATTGAAAAAATATATTTTGAATCTGGTTTCAATCTTAAATTTTTAGAACTTTGCTTCTAGAAATAAACAGTAACAACAAATACGAAGAAACTGATAAATCTTGTGTTTTAAGTCATCCGTTTTTAATTTATTCTGGAATTATTTAAACCAAACTGTAAATGATTACAAACTCTAAATAATCGATATCGATTTTTTTAAGAATCGAATATTCTACGTTCCCGTTTTTTGGTTGGCATGCTTGGTGCAATAAGTCTGACAGCTGTCAAAACTTATTTCTTAGATTTGATTGACTATAGCAAATAACAAATTAAATATGCTCCTCCTCCAAAATTGGCATGATTGGTTAACTATGTACACTGATGCTTCAAAGTTAAGTAACGATGGATTAGTAGGGTCTGCAGTGTGGATCCCTAAATACAGGATTATTTTAAATTTTAACTCTCCCCCTGACTCATCTGTATTCACAGGTGAGGCTTTGGCTATTTTAGAGGCAGTTTCATATGCAGAATCACATGGTCTGAAAAGGACCCTCATTTTCTCGGACTCCCTTAGTTGCCTTCAAAGTATTTTATCCAGTCCTTTTCACTCTAAAATTAGATACCCGCTAATTTTAAATATTAGAAAGTCTCTGTACTATTGTCATAAAAAAGGGCTGAACATTGTATTGGCTTGGATCCCTAGCCACTGCAGGATTCAGGGCAATGAAATTGCTGATAATTTAGCTAAAGATGCCACAAAATCTGGCTCTATCCCTAGACAATGCCTCCATGCACATCCAAATCATCCTCCTGCCAAAGGCCAACTCCGGCCTTCTGTCTTCTTGGCAAAGTTATTGGCATCAGTCTAAATTTTTAAAATGTAATCAATTTCCAAAGTCCAAATTGATATCCCATCAAAACCCTGGTTCTTTCAATATCGCCACTTTAGTAAAACTACCACCTCTACTATTTGCCGCCTACGCTTTGGTCATGCTTGTACACATGGCCAAACTCAGGATTAGGGATAGCTCAATCTGTGAATGTGGACTAGATGAAGGATCTGTCAATCATCTGTTCTTTGAGTGTCCTATGTTGGAGCGCCTGCGCATTCTTTCTGAGCAAAGAGTTAAACAACGTACTTGTAGTAATTACGTCCGTACTTAACATTAATTTTAAACAGGGTCTTTGTTTTTGCAATATATTCATTACTCTCTCAACTGTTGTAAGAGCAATACAATCGTCTAAGACCACATTCAAGTTGCATTATTTTTTAAAATTCCCGTAAACTCCTGAACATGGTCTTGGATCGTCGCCGGATATAAAATAATAAGTACCAGAATTTATATTGTTACGCGCTCCAGTCGACGATATACTAGCGCCATCTAGTGTCAGGAACGAGAGCGAGTAGAGCGTTGCAGAAAATGACATCACAGATCTCTCAACCGACAGCGCCATCCGAAGAACTAAGTTTCTAGAAAATCTATACTCGCAAACTCGTCCCTTTGCGCGCATTTACCTGAAGATTCGGGATGTTTCTTTGCTAATTTAAATAAATAGGCGCTGCAAGATGCGATCGAGAGGCAGAGTTGAAATCAGCGACACCAGCGAAGCTTCGGAGCGGAACTAAGTGAATTAGTGTGTTTAATTATTAGTGTTTTTAGTTTTAATTTGTGTAAAGTAAATTAAAGTGTTAATTTAGGTAATTTTATCGGCAATTTTTATTGTCACGAACCTCAAACTCGTAACAATTGGTGTCAGAAGTGGGATAAAATCATGCCGATTTTACCTAAGGAGGAAACGGAGGGTGTCCGTACCCGAAGTCAACGCCAGCAGGAGACGGACCAACGAAGATTTGGTGGTGCAACGCCGCAGACGTCGGAGGGCCAGCCACCAGCTGCAGGCCCATCGGTAGCTCCTACATCTGCACCACCTGACTTAGGTGCTCTGATGGTGATGCTGCAGGAGCAGGCTCGCCGACAGGAGGAGCAGGCCCGTCAGTTGAATGAGCAGCTGCAGAGCGGACAAGAGGAACAGGCCCGCCGGCAGGAGGAACAGGCCCGCCGGCAGGAGGAACAGGCCCGTCGTTTAGAAGAGCAACTACAACGCGATAAGGAAGAGCAGATGCTCCTCATGAAGGACCTTCACGCTATCTTCGGAAAAGAGATACGGGAGGTGAAGGATAAGGTTGCTCAACATGACAACCGCCTGTCGGAGGCCGAAACCCGAATCGACCAAGTAAACAATCGGGTTGACAACGTAATGGCTGACGTGAAGAAAACGCTGGACGACCTCAAACTGGGGGATGGAACAACAGCTCCCGTAGTAGCTACTACACCTTCGCTACGTGGGTTCAAGGTGCCACCATTCGACGGGACTTCTTCCTGGTCAGCCTACAAAATCCAGTTCGAAGCTGTTATGAAGGCGAACGGCTGGAATAAAAATCAGGCCATGACTGCTCTCACACTAGGCCTGCGCGACCAGGCCTTAACAGTTCTGGAAGCTCTTGGTGAGGAAGTGACTTATGAGCAACTCCTTGAGGCATTGGAGGCGAGATATGGCGACGCTCACCTGGAACACGTCTTTCGTGCGCAGCTTAAAGATCGTGTGCAGCGCATCAACGAAAACCTGCAGCAGTGGGCTCTAGAAGTGGAGAAGCTGGTGCGGAAAGCATACCGGTCTGTACCTGCGCTCATTGAAGGGAACCTGGTGCAGACATTCATCGACGGCATCCGCGACCTGGAGGTCAGAGCTGCTGTGAGGCTCGGGCACCACGAGACGCTTAAGGACGCCTTGGCCCATGCACTGGAAGTGGAAGCCGTGCGGCAGGATCATCGTTCCCATCGCGTCAGGGAAGTTGCAGCAGCTACAGTTCGCGACCGCAACAAAGGATACAGCCCAAGGTGCTATGGCTGTGGGGAAAAGGGCCATCTTCGATCCAGCTGCCCTAAGCGAACCGTGGAAAGGAGAGTCGATCGACCTCGAGAGGGTAGTGCAGCTAACGGCACCGCCTGGCGGCGACAGGATCATCGTTCACCTCACGCTAGGGAGGTTACAGCAGTTACGGTTCGCGACCACAATAAAAGATACAGCCCTAGGTGCTATGGCTGTGGGGAATGGGGCCATCTTCGGTCCAGCTGCCCTAAGCACACCCTAGGAAGGGAAGCTGAACGGTCTCAGAGAAGAAGTGCGGCTAACAGCACCGCCCAGCAGCAACAGGAATACGACTTTACTATCAGACACTGCAGCGGGAAATCTCACGGCAACGCAGATGCATTGTCAAGAAGACCTTGTCCTGAAGATTGCAACCATTGTAGTAGGCAAGAGAGTAAGGAAGTGGTATCCGTGAGGATGCTCAGGACAGACCACCTCAGCAACGGGTGGAAGGACAGCCTACGTCATGCACAGCAGGAAGATCCAGACATCAAGCCGATTCTGGGATGGATGAAGGCCCGTGCTACCAAGCCTAAGTGGAGGGACGTCTCAGCGATGAGTTCAACCACGAAAAGCTATTGGGCCCAATGGGACAGCTTGCTGCTTCAGGATGGAGTCATGTGCCGTAAATGGGACAATGGTCGAAGAGACAGCTGTCGTTTGCAAATGGTTGTCCCTAAAGCTAAAGTGCCGAATGTTCTACAGCTGTGCCATAATGGTCGTTCAAGAGTCCTGGGACGTATCTGGGAGTTAAACGAACTCTACTGAAGGTCCGAGAACAGTTTTACTGGGTCCATTATCGTGACGATGTCGAGGATTGGTGTCGTACATGTACAAGTTGTGCGGCAGTGCGGGGACCTCAGACACGTAGTAGAGGAGCACCGAAATTGTACAATGTTGGTGCACCACGGGATAGGACAGCCCTTGACATGGCGGAGCCGTTACAGAAAGGCGCAAGAGGGACTCCTAAGATCGTCCATGTGGATCGCTTGGCGCGTTATCATGGGACCGATAATGCTCGGGAAGAGCATGTCTTAGGAGGGGGCAGTGTTACGCGCTCCAGTCGACGATATACTAGCGCCATCTAGTGTCAGGAACGAGAGCGAGTAGAGCGTTGCAGAAAATGACATCACAGATCTCTCAACCGACAGCGCCATCCGAAGAACTAAGTTTCTAGAAAATCTATACTCGCAAACTCGTCCCTTTGCGCGCATTTACCTGAAGATTCGGGATGTTTCTTTGCTAATTTAAATAAATAGGCGCTGCAAGATGCGATCGAGAGGCAGAGTTGAAATCAGCGACACCAGCGAAGCTTCGGAGCAGAACTAAGTGAATTAGTGTGTTTAATTATTAGTGTTTTTAGTTTTAATTTGTCTAAAGTAAATTAAAGTGTTAATTTAGGTAATTTTATCGGCAATTTTTATTGTCACGAACCTCAAGCTCGTAACAATATTATACTCGTATATGGTAAATTTAGTGAGGATTATGTTGGAATCAAATTTGGAGTTACGTGGTCGCCATCAAGAATGTGGGTCAATTTGCAGTAATTACGTGGTGTTTAAGATAAAGTTTAAGATTTATCATCACCCAACACTCTATTAAGGTAATCTAATAGTATTTGGTGTAAATCACCGGACTTATAAGGTTAGTGAATTTATTGTTCGGTTTAAAGATCTTTATTTCTCAATAAGACAATAGTCACTTACATGAGAACAATAACTATATGAACTTAGTAATAACAATTTTAGTGCGGGTACATAAATAACTTTGCTGGATGTCGCTTTTAAGAAGCGAATATCTTTGTTGTTTATTCAAACTATAAGGTGGTGGTCCAAGTTTAACAATGTTTTTTTTTTTATTTTTATTTAATAATGATTAAGGTTAAGTATTTAGCTGTTGTGAATATAGGTAGGCAAGTATCTTCTGTTTGAAAATATTCAAAGATTTCGCCTCCTTTACAAATTTGGGTAGTTTGTTGTATAAGTGTGCTCCTCTATACGTTATATTATTTTTACCATAGTTGGTTCTTATAGGCGGCAATACAAGGTGACTAGCTCGGCGTGTTATGTATTTGTTTGTTTGCTTCTTTGTTAAAAACGTGAGTTGTGTGTGGATTAATTTATTTTTTATTTTATATATTAGTATGCATGTGCTATATGTATAAAGTTGAGTAACGTTCAACAGTTTAGTTTCCTTATATATTGTATTAGTTGGTGTTAAAAAGTCATAGTTATACAAAGTTTTTATGATACGGTTTTGTAGCACTTGGAGAGGTTTAAGATTGGTTTTGGCTGCATTACCCCATACCTCTACAAGGTAAAGTAAGTGAGGTTTTACTAGAGAGTTATATATTAGGATTCGGGCTTTTTTCGGAATACATCGAACTATTTTGTGAAGGCGGCCAACGAGAGAGGAAAGTTTGTTTTTAATATGTGTGAGATGTGCATTCCAAGTCAAATTACTGTCGAGAATCAGTCCAAGATATTTTTCTTGATTTTTTATCTGTAACGTTTCTCCGTTTATAGTCAGAGTAAGGTGGTTTTGTTTAGGGAGTTTCTTGTTCTTGGCGCTGAAAATTATATATGAGGTCTTGGCTACATTAATAGTTAGGAGATTATACTGAAACCATTGATGGAGTAAGTTTAAGTCTTCTTGAGCTAGTGTTACGATACGAGATATATTGTTTCCAAAGTATAATAAACACGTATCATCTGCGTAAAGGGATATTTGACCTTGTAAACCTGCTTGGTTTAAAGTAAGTAAAGTAAGTAAAATATACTTTATTGTACACCAAGGAACATATTACATTATTTATATATTTAAAGGGACATTGGTACAACAGGCGGCCTTATCGCTAAAACAGCGATCTCTTCCAGGCAACCTTAGGGCAGAGGATACTATTTTAAAGATAGCGGAAGGGGTGTACAGAATATGATAAAGAAAGATAAATAGAAGAACATAAATGATTAAAGAAAGAGACAAAAAAAAATGAATGACGACAGGTAGTAACTTAAGAGGAAAGGTAATAAAGTTTTAATTTATTTTTAAATATAGGAAGAGATTTAGATTTTTTAATATGTAAGGGGAGAGAATTCCATAGTCGTATAGCGGTAACCGTAAAATAATTAGAATAGAAGGAAGAGGAATGTCTAGGGGTACTTAGAAGGAGATTATTTTGAGATCGTAAACTACTTAAATATATAAATCGGTCTTTCAAATAAGAAGGAGTGGTCGGATTGAACAGAATGCAGTAAAGAAGATGAAGAATGTGAGTATTCCTGCGAAGACGAATCGGGAGCCACTTGAGCTTATGGCGGAATTCGGATATGTGGTCATACTTTCGTAACCCAAATATAAACCTTATGCAATAATTTTGAAGCCGCTCAAGTTTATTAAGTTGCTCGTATGTTAGGTCAAGATAACAAGTGTCCGCGTAGTCAAGGATCGGTAAAAGAAGAGACTGAGCCAGCGCAACTTTAGTAGGAATGGGGAGAACATTGCGTAATCTTCGAAGTGAACCAACTGCGGCAAACATTTTTTTACTTATTTCACTAACTTGCGGTCCCCAAGACAAAGTCTGATCGAACATAATGCCTAAATTCTTAACTTTGTCACTGTATGGGATAAGTGTCCCATCGAATATGATTGGCGGGAGCAGCGACAAAGTTAACCGAGAGATTAATTTCGAACTCCCAATAATAATGGCTTGAGTCTTCAGTGGATTAACTCTAAGTCCAAATGAATTACACCAATGAGAAATACGAATAAGATCTTCATTAATTAATCTAATTGTATTGGGGAGATCCACAATCTTACATTGAGAGTAGATTTGTAAATCGTCTGCATATAGGTGGTAAAGAGAAGTTATGTGGGAACAGATCGAATTGATGAAAATAGAGAACAATAGAGGAGACAACACGCCACCTTGTGGGACGCCAGCTTTGACAGCAGACCAGTCAGAAAACGTGTCTTGAATTTGTACACGTTGCCGGCGCCCATGCAAGTAACTATGAAACCAACCAATTACTTCAGGAGATATGTTAAGAGAACTTAGGACAGCGAGTAAAACATCAAAGTCTACAGTATTGAAGGCATTACTAAAGTCAAGCAATGTCAATACTGTAACCTGCTGACTATCCATGCCCAGGCGAATATCATCAGTGATTCTAACCAAAGCCGTAGTCGTACTATGACCGGGACGGAAACCAGATTGGAATGAATTCAAAAGGTTATGATTGGACAGGAATTTGCTCAGCTGTTGGTATATTAGGCGCTCGAGTACTTTAGAGAGAAAGGAAAGGATGGATATAGGACGGTAATCTTCATATGTCGGATTAGATTTTTTAGGGAGTGGAGTTACTAGGCCGTCTTTCCAGGATGAAGGAAAAACACTGGTGTCAAGGGAACGGTTTAAAATAAGTGTAAGTATAGGAGCTAAAAGATCGAGTATTGGGATAATCATCTTACGACTAATGCTGTCAGAACCAACTGCGTCGGAAGTAATGGCTAATATATTCTTCTTAACATCACTGACAGTAACTTGGCTAAAGACAAAAGAGGAAAAATTGGGAGTTGATATAGCAGAAAGTTGAGCAAGTGTATTTTTCTTCGTAGCACTGTCTATAGTGGCGCTAGAGAGGAAATGAGCATTAAGCTTATTTAAATTCAAATTAAGAGATTCTACATTACGCTTTGCTTTTCCAACCCCTAGAGATTTGAGAAAGTTCCAAACTTTAGTTGAGTTATCTTCCTCAACAACAGATTTATGGATATGGCGTCGTTGACTATCTCTACACACCATATTGCAGCGATTTCGTGCCCTATTATATTTCTCTCGGTTAGAATCATTAGGATTCATACGATATTTAGATTTCGCTATGTTCTTTTTTTCTTGAAGTTTTTTTTATATCGGCAGTGAGCCAGGGGGCAGGAAGATGCTTCATTCCAACTGGACGAATTGGAGCGTGAATGTCATACAGTTGTGTAAGTATGCTGTTAAAAATAGATATCTGCTCATCAACCGAACCAGCATTCGCAACTACTGACCAGTCAACCTTAGCAGTATCTTCTCGCAACTTATCCAGGTCCATTCTACTAAAATTGCGCCGGAGAAGGATCCTTCGCTTAGCCTTAGGAGGTTTTAATTTATAGGACAGGTAAAGTAGATCATGGTAAGAAAAAGCGGAGGCATTGCATTGACCATGCTTTGCAACATGGTCAATGGAAGAAACAAGTATTAAATCAAGGAGAGAAGGTACACAATTAGGAAAAGCATGAGTTGCTGAAAGTGGGAGAATATGTAAGTTAATGCCATTAACAAGAGATTTCAGACGGGATGCTCTAGCATCATTTTTGAGAAGACAAGTATTGAAATCTCCCATGACAATAGTGTGATTATAAAGCGAGGAATATTGTTCTAAAAGAATTTCAAAAGCTGAAAAATAATCAATTGTAACATTTGGACTGTAATAGACACCGAGAAGAAGCTTTGAGTGTCCAAACAATATTTCGATGAATAGGTGTTCAGGGCCGGCGCTAGACACTGGCTGCGAAGTATTTAAAACTGTGTAAGGAATGTGTGATCTTAAATAAATCGCCACGCCACCGCCAGCGCGCCCAAGGCGGTCGTTGCGAATCAAGTGGAATCCGGGAAGAGAGTAAGATATTGAAGGCAAACATGGTTTTAACCAAGATTCAGAAACTAATATCGCATGTATATTTTCATTATAAAATGAGGACAACATGTCAGGATAATGTTCGGGAATACTCTGGGCATTTATATGAACAACATTAAAGTTTTTCAGAGTATCTGAGAAATGAGAATCAAGAGTTTCACTTAAAGAAGGGATGCTATGATAACTGTCATTACTGCTCAATCCATCTGAATCGCCGAGGGAAAAAAAACTGTCGTCTAAATTATCATTATTGAAAATCATAGATATCAAACTATAAATATAATATAAATAATAAATATAAGAAAAAAAAAATAAAAAAAGAAAATGGTTTACAAACCCACCCGCCAGTTGCAAGGAGAGATTCACTTCATAGAAGAAAAATTAATAGCATTTACAGAAAAAAGCAAAAAGAAAAATAATTGTAACTATAAACACACAGAATACTTATTTATATACTTAAAAATGAACAAAAATAAACAAAAATAAAATATTATAAACAACATGGTTCTACTACACAAAAACCCTTGTAGCCACGGCAGATATTTTGTCTGTGGCTAGATGTCAAACAGTACTGCTGTCATAAAGATAAACAAAGCGAATTACTTATCTACTAGTTTCAATGCAAGCTTATAAAAATAAATATGAGGGTTAAATAGTTTAAACCGTTATATAAAAACAAATCGTAAAGTTTGGAAAACTATGACATATCGTTAGTATACAAATAAAGAGGAAGATGGATGAAAATTTGTGTTTACAATGTATATTCTAACTAATGTAATATAAACAAACAAAAAGTAAAATTATAGGAAAAGAATATTAAATGCATCGTTTACTTAGTCTTTACTATTCTTTTGGACCTCGAAGTAAGACTAGCAGTGCCTTGAGTCGGAGGCTTAGATGACAACTGAGGTATGCCGTCCAGATCAGCCTTACACTCAGCTCGATGACGCGAACCATCAGGGGCTATGATATGAATAAAGCCGTCCCTAGTCCAGCACTTACTGATACCGAATCGCTGCCTTGCTTCCATAAACAAGCCATGACGGCTCTTTGTTAAAAACTCTGACAGAGTAATACCGCTGCCTTTTAATCCCGTTTTAGAGAACCAAACCTTGTCATGCATTGCAGTGTCTGTAAATTTCACCAATATTGGCCTGGGTTTCTTGCCAGAGGGACGTCCCATGCGATGAGAAGTTTTAATGCAAGCTGCAGAAAAGGCAGTCACACCAAGTTGTTCACCCACAATGTTACAGACCTGCGCAGCAGTATCTTCTGTTTTCTGCTCGCTGACTCCATGGAACAATAGCATTTTGCGCCTTCTACGCATCTCCTGACGATCAAGCTCAATGCTAAGGAATTCAACCTGTCTCTGTAGGGTGTTCATTGCAGAGAGCACAAAGCTCCTGAAACTGTTGAACTCTGTTCCCAGGGTTGTGTTAGTTGTTGGTGTACTTTCAAGGCCCTGTTGAAACTCACTCATTTTCTGCTGGAACATTTCTGCCAGAGCATTGAGTGATTCTTTAACTGAGTCCATAGTGATGTGTAGTGACAGTGCAAATAAACCAAAAAATAAGTTTATGAAGTGATGTTAATTTTAGAGACTTACTAGGAAAATACTGGTAATATTTGGTTTATGTTGTTGATGTACACTAGGAATAGCAATGGACCGAGGATAGAACCCTGAGGCACGCCACACGTTAAGAGTTTGGGTTTACTTTGAATGGATCCAATTTTTACTACTTGGCAACGGTTGTTCAAATATGATGCCATCATTTTGTATACTTTTCCAGTGACGCCAATATTTTGTAGTTTTTTTAAGAGCAAATTATGGCTAACTGTGTCGAAAGCCTTTTTTAGGTCCACAAATATTCCCAGTGCTACTTGTTTTTGATCAATTTTTGTTTTTATTGTAGTTATCAGGTCAATTGTTGCTCCCAGGGTACTAGATTTTGATCGGAAACCATACTGTTTGTCATACATAAAGTTGATTTCAGTTAAATAGTCGTCTAATCTCTTGTATATAATTTTCTCTAAAATTTTGGATAGTGTAGGTAGAACTGATATTGGACGGTAATTTTCCGGACTAGATTTCGTACCAGACTTATAAATTGGAGTGATTTTGCCTATTTTAAGGTTGTCCGGAAAAATTCCTTCAGTTAACAATCGATTTAGGCAGTTAGTTATATTTTGGACTACTAAACTTTTGATACATTTGATAGCCTTGATACTAACTCCGTCTAGACCTACACTAGTATTGGGGTCCAGATCATCAATTATTTTTGTTATTTCATTGACCTTGCATGGATCGAATTGAGACAGTGTACAGTGCGACATGCCAGGATCAAGGCTCGGTACTGTGTGTGTGGTGTTGTTATGGAACTCACGCGGTATTTTATTTGCCAGTTGTGTACCTATGTTAGCAAAAAAATTATTGAATTTTTCACATATTTCTAGGGCATCCGAAATTATTATACCATTTTCGGCTTTTAGGTTTGGTGGAGCACAGTGATTAACATTTTTATTATTTGACAGTGTTTTTATAAGATTCCACATTTTTTTAGGTTTATTTTTACATTTTGTGAATTCATCGTAAAAGTAATTTTCTTTTGTGTTCTTGATTTTTTGTGCCAGAGAATCTCTTTTAGTTTTGAACTCTTTTTCTAACTGTTCATTTTTTGGATCACGTTTTAGTTTACTCCATAGCATATTTCTCTCATTAATTTCTGCTATTAAATGCCTGTTAATCCACTCTTCTTGGGGTTGATTTAGTATTTTAATTTTTTTTGTTTTGGTTTCACTAATGAGCTTTTTAATGTATTCATCAAATTCCTTATAATCGTGTGTATTAATTTTAAAAGTTGATGTTTTAACCATCTCGTATAATTTCTTGAAGTCTGTAGACTCGTATTGTATTCTTTGTTTCTTTGGGGTGATTACTTTTTTCAATTCCACATAAATATTTTTATGATCTGATAATGATGAGTCAATTATGGCCATATGAAAACTGTTTTCGTTTAAATTAGTAGAAACGTGATCTATTATTGTACACGTTGTTGTGGTTTCCCGAGTGTTATATTTTGGATCTATTTTGTTAATCAACTTGTATCCGGATTCAGTTAGTGTTGTTTTGTAGCGGCGGACTGAATTGTCAGAGCTTAATAGGTCAATATTTGTATCACCAAAAATGATGGTTTGTTTCTTTTGTAGAAGTTGTTCTTCATAGTTGAATAAAAAATTGTTGATGTTTGTATGTCCAGGCTTGTAGACTACTCCAACATTGAGGGCGTATTTGTGAAGGCGAATACTCAAGTAGTTATATCCATCAATATATATTGCAGTGACAAGATCCTGTTCCAGATTATTGTGTACGTAGATAGAAACACCACCACCGATGACATTAGGTCGTAAATTATAGTAATGAGTATAATTTTGAAGATGAAATTGTTTAGCTTGGTCGTCTGATCTGATCCATGTTTCGGCAAGTAAAACAACATGAACAGTTTTTTTTAAAGAGTGTATGATACAATTAAGTTCGTCAAATTTACCTGGCTTGCATATACTTCTCACATTTGTATAGAAGAAGTTAAGGCTTGATTTGGTAGGAGTAATATTCTGGTAATTGTTTGAAATTTGATGGGTGATAAGTTTCTGTTTAATCATGTTTGAGGTCGTAGGAGAATTAATATTTTGAGCTATTAGTTTTTTGTGTTCTTGGTAGAAACTATTTTCGGAAACCCTTTTATGTATTTAATAGTAATATCCTGTTCCCCATTGGCTATTCTTTGGGATAACTCAATCTTCAGGTCTTTTATATATTTCTGTTGTGCAGGTGTTTGGTCAGAGAAAATTTTTATGCCATTCTGGATTTTGTTCTTATTGCGTAGTAAAAGTTTGGCTGTTAGCGGGGATTCAAAGCATACTTTAATATTTCGATTTTTTCCAGGTGTAAACTTCCCGAGTCTAAAGAGTCTACTAGGCTTAGGACAGTCCTCCACAATTGTATTAATAATTTTTGTTACCTCGCTAGCATCGTAAGAACGCCCTTCCTCACTGTTAGTCACATTTCCCTCTTGTAAACCCACTGTGATGATATTTCTTTCTCTGGATGTACGATCTTGTATTTCTTGCATTATATTTTCCCCAAGGCCAGATGAGTGTAAGTTTATGGCAGTCTTACTTTTGATTAACATGATTTCAGACTCATTAGCATTAGTTTTGTTATTTATCTGTTTAATTTCTGTCATCAATGTCTGGATTTTATTATCTGTATAGTTTGTTTTTGTTACTAGATCTAGCTGGGTCTTCATTAATTTTTGCTCGTTGTTCAGGTTTACAGCAGCTTCTTTAATATCATTTAACTGGGTCCTCATATCTACTATATTTTCACGCATGAGGGTCATCGTTGTTTCTTGCGTGTCTGTGAATTTTTGTAGCATTGTTGTAAGGTCTTTACGTAACTCTTGAATTTCAGACGAACAATTGCAATTGCAAATACTATGTTCTGGCTGTTTGCGTTTTCTATGAGTAATTTGTTGTTCCATTGTAAACTCGTTATTAGGTGACGATAAATTAGTGTACGAGTTACTTTTTCCAGGTGGTGAGCGTCTGACATTCATGACTTGTACCATACACCAAGAACGACGTCACAACAAATCGCTAGTGCAATAATGTCTTTATATTAGTGCTCGTATCTTCTCGGTATCGAAACCGAGATGAAAAATATAATATTGTCTTTGTTACCCGAGGTGGTGCGGGGCGCCTTTGTGGTTCTTGATCCGTATCGGCTAGTCGTAAGCGCACATTACACACTTGTTGAATATTTTGCTTTATTATTTTTGATTAAGGTTTACTATAGCGAAAACACAGTTTTTTGCTTTTAAAGAGACAACCAACAACCAAATGCAATGCACATTGTTCCTATCGATTATCAATTACCTACTGTGTTGTGGTTGACATTCGCAATGTTTTTGATAATTTGCAGTAATTAAATAAGAAGTTGTATTGTAAGGATACTGTTAGAAATTAATCTACATTATTTTTTGCTTATTTACATTATTTAGTATAGTTGCGCAGTAGAAATCGTATAGTAGCATTAATTATTATTACCTACACCAAGTAAATGTTTTTAGGCTTTAATTATTATTTATTTTGTTGTTTAGTGTTTTATAGTAATAAAATTATACTAAAGTCATAGCGTAATTGTAGCATAGGACGATTGTTGGTTTTTTTCTTTGATTTCGTGGGTATATAATAATTGAATTAGGTATTGTAAGTGGCTTAAATCATAAAATTATCTACTATTATTTGAACATCGAGAAATATTGTGTAAAGTTACTTGTCACTATAATATTATTAAATTATTATTTGCCGAGTTAGTACCTACATACTGTATAATATAGTTAAGTAGTTTTTCAGAGCTTAGTAGTTAGTTAGTGCATTAGATAGTCGGAGATTGTTTTTGAATATTTGTAATTGTATACATTCCAGATCGAATACTCTCGTCTTTCAGAATGACCGAAGAAAAGGAGTTGATCAAAAAACGAGGTAGTTTTAAAGGCCGCTTAACTGCTTTCATTGGTTACTTGGATTCGCTTACTACACCTTTACAAAATCATTACGCGACGGAATTGCAATTGCGTAAGGGTAAGCTGGACACAATGTATAGCCAATATGATGAGGTGCAGTTACGCTTAGAATGTATTGTCGACAAGCCCGACTTACAACTAACTGAGCGTTCATGCTTTGAAACTCAGTATTACAAGGCGCTAGCTAAAGCTCAAATTTTACTGAGCGATCACCATAATGCTAACTCTGAATCGGCAGGTAGTGACAAGAGTTCTCGAGTCAGTAATCATAAGCTTGTTAAGTTACCTACTATACAGTTGCCAAAATTTAGTGGATCATATGAGAACTGGTTGGAGTTCCATGATACCTTCATTAGCCTTATTCACTCTAATGATGAAATCGATGAAATTAATAAATTTCATTATTTACGCGCATCTCTCGAAGGGTCTGCTGCTGTGGTAATTCAATCATTTGATTTTTCTGCAAGTAACTATACAGTGGCATGGAATGTCTTACGTGAGAGGTTTAACAACAAACGATTGTTAGTTCAAAATCATGTGTCAGCCTTATTTAACCTTGAAACGATTACAAGGGAGTCGTCTGTAACCCTAAAGCGCTTAATCGATTTATTAAGTAAAAACCTGAGGGCATTAGAATCGTTAGGCGAACCAGTTCAGCATTGGGACACGCTTCTAATTTATATGGACACGCTTCTAATTTATATAGTTACACATAAATTGGATCAGAAAACTTACCGTGAGTGGGAGGAGTTTAAAGGTCATTTACAAAAGGATGAATCAGTTACATTTAATATATTCCTCCAGTTTATGCGTAGCCGAGCTGATCTACTCGAAATTTTAGAGACGTCGCGTAATGTTCATTTTGCACCGCATAGGCCAAGTCCTAAATTAAAATCCATGGTTTCGGTGCAACAATCTAATAATCATAATATAAACTCAAATAAACAACTTAAAGGTTGTTATAAATGTAACGGCGATCACAATTTAGGTAGATGTCCACAGTTTCTTGCACTCGGTAATGAGGCTAGATTGAAATTATTACCATCTTACAAGATCTGTTATAATTGTTTTAAGTCAGGACATTTTGCAAACCATTGCAAAAAGCCAGGGTGTAAGATATGTAACCGCCGCCACAACACAACGATTCACGTCACTGAACCGATAACAAGTCATACCGTAAAAAATAAAAATAATTTCCCGCTCGAGAATGAGACGGGCACTCGGACAGGGACTCACTCGTCAATAACATCAACTGCAGGCACTGATGTGAACAAAGACTATATAACCACTTGACTGCGCATACAATGCCCCGACGCTCGAAAACTATTAGTATTTTGTCGCCTATGCATCGCCTATGGTACTATTAACCATTTTAGTATTGTCCAAGTGTTAGACCTGTGTGTACGCTAAATTAATGCAAACTTTTATAACTTTTATGCAATTATAATGCATCAAAATGCCTTCATGCGCGGTGAAGTGGTGTGGGAAACATTCCAGGACAGGTTTCCAAAAAGAATGGAGTAACTTTTCATTGCTAAGTTTACTTATATATTTTTTAAAATATGAAAATTATTGTTGATTAATTCAGATTATGAGCCACCGCAGGGGTCTATCTAACCTAACGGTGGCTGGGTAAATAACGACATTGTTGAGTCGCGCGTTGATGTCTTTTGGAAAAGTCTCGTTCTATTATTAGAAAATTCTAATGCTTCTCTCTCTTTCTTTCCCTTTGTACGTTTATCGTAAACATTAGTACTTACTGTTACCTTTAATAGCTGAAAGTCGATATCGAAAATAATAAAATTAAAATTAATAAAAAGATTATTCAGTTCACTCACTGTAAAAATACTTATCTACTTTTAACCGTCTTCAGAAAAAAGAGGATGTTATCAATTTGTCGGTATTTTTTCCTAGTTAAAGTTTATAGTTACCTAGTTAAATTACTGTTAATATATTACTGTACACTCCTCGACATTTTATGATAAATCTTTTGCTGTTCTTGGAGTAAGACTCTGGAACTCCTTACCCCAGTCCATTAAAAATGCTCAATCTTTAAATGTGTTCAAGAAACAAATTAAGGAACACTATTTGTCTCTTTAACTCCTCTCTCTTCCTCCTCTTAGTTATGGTCACTAATATACCTTAAGTATGTTGTCACTTTATAGTATATAAGTTGTATTTTTTATCAAATTTAGTGCACCCTACCCGTTAATCTTATTTTTATTTTTATTAATTTCCTCTTCTGGGTTGTCTGGAAGAGATTGCTATGTAGCAATAAGACCGCCTTTTGTTTTTCCCTCATTGTTTGTTCATTATTTGTTATATTTATGTTTTGTTGGTGTACAATAAAGAGTATTGTATTGTATTGTACTGTTAAATTAGTTAGATTGGTGTACCAAATCAGAACGGCTTACAATTGCAAAAGGACACTAAAGACAAGTTATTGTACGGATCTACTACAATAATAGATATTTGTCGTCGTTGTAAAATTTTTAATAAGAGGGCGATCAATGAGAGTGGTTCAAAAGTGCTGTCTCCAAAATATAATACTAATTATTTTATGAGAACGGTTTTAAAATCTGATTAGGTATTATTGATTCCCGTATATTCATTTTCATCAATTTGAAATAGAATCAACAAATAATTTAATTGAATTAGCAAGATGCATAATTTACAAATATGTAGACACTTGTTTATATTTTTTTACAAAGAACAATCAGGACCCCTAAACTTTAATTCGAAATAAGTATAACAAATTAATTCATTTCAAAAATCAATAATAATAAAATAAATACATATTTTCGTTGTAACTGATTGATTTTGATTAAATATTATTTCTGTGATTTTAATTGAGTATTTTTCATAATGATAAAATCCATTTTATCGATAACGAATATTTTACTTTATTAAGAAGAGCAACCCTAAAGATAGCCATAACAACGCAACTTGACCATTCTCAGACACGCGTTCTTCCTCGCCCCCCGGCCCGCAGTAGTGAGTCGTATGTTTAGAAGAAATCTGCCTATACGCTCTCTCATTGATTGTCGTCTACAGTGCCCGGGTAGGACAATGCAGGTGTCGGGCCTCGGGGTAAACCCCATTGCCCGGATATTCCTCATGGCCCATCACTATGGGCCAGTCCTTAAAGCCTATTTAGGCATAATAAAGTATTTCCGGGTTAGTCCGTAATCGGTAATGTTTTTCCCGTAGTTGGTTAATTACGGGAAAAAAAAGTGGTTGTCCAATAAAAGTCAAAGTCGGCCTTTCAGCGGCATTGAGGGTTGTTACTCGACTCTCTAATCACATATAGAGAGGAGTTCTCTTGGAAGAGGTCGCCCGTCCGGTGGCCGGGTATGTAACGGCGCAAAGCCGTTAAGGTGTTCGTGTGGCCCGTTATCGGCACGGTCAAACATGCCGCGCGCTAACCGGGCCACAAAGTCGTTGATACTCTCGACCTTTAAGTCGGCCGCTATCACGTCATTCCGGACCTAGCGACCTGCTCCGACGATCGTTCTTAGAGTCAGATTCTGCTGGGCCTGTAGTCGCCGCCTCAGAGGGTCGCTCAGAAGTGCGTACCAGGCCGGTGCAGCGTAGGTGATGATGGTCCGGATATACATCTTGTATATCCGGAGCTTGGTTCTTGTAGGCAGCTTGGATGCCAGGACCGGCAAGAGCGTCGCCCGCGCACATCGGGCCCGGCGGACGACGAAGTCGACGTGCGCGGTCATGCGCAGCGTCCTGTCGATCCTGCACCCAAGGTAGGTTACGGCCTTCTGGTACGCAATCTCCTGGCCGTTGAGGGTCAGCGGAGGTGGAAAATTTCTGAGACGGCGAGTGAGCAGAGCGGTCGTCTTACCAACGTTGACGACCATCCTCCACTCATCCAGCCATGGTGGCAGCAGGTCCAGCAGACTCTGCATCTTGGCAGTGGCTATGTGGGCTCTTCTGGACGAGGTGAAATAGGCGCTATCATCCGCGTATAGCGCCAGCTCGACGTCGCCCTCCCATTCTTGTAGCCTGCCTGCCAGTGTAGGTATGTCGTTGGTGTAAGCCGCGTACAGGACTGGTGACAAACAGCTGCCCTGTGGAACGCCGGCTCTGATGGTTCTGGTTGCGGACTCGGCGTCCTCTACGCAGACGTAGAACTTCCTGTCTTCCAGGAAAGACGCCATTAGCCGCAACATAGCAAGAGGGACACTGGTCTGTTCTTTCAGCTTATAAAGTAATCCTATGTGCCACACCCGGTCGAACGCCTTCTCGATATCGAGAAAGACGCCCAACGATATGCGGCCACGATTGTACTCTGCCGCAAGCAGGTGCAGCACTCTAGTCAATTGTGTGACTGTAGAGTGACCCCTCCTGAATCCGTGCTGCTCCGCCCGAAGTTGGATGCACGGACGGAGACGTCTCAGCAGCAATCTTTCAAACAGTTTAGCTATGTGTGGTAATAGCGTGATCGGCCTGTAGCTGGCAGCTCTACGCCTGTCCTTCCCGGGTTTCGGCAAGACGATAATTCTGCCTTTCTTCCAGTCCTCCGGGAAGTGGGATGTCCGCAATATCCCATTGTAGAGTCGACCAAGCTCTACTATGACTCTATTGGGCAGCTGTCGGAGTGCAGCGTTGGTAATCCCGTCGTGCCCCGGCGCCTTCCTCGGTTGCAGGCGGGTTACTGTCCTCCGCAATTCAGCGGGGGAGATGAACCACTCTCCTGCAAGAGGCGGCGCGGGCGACGACAGGAACTCCTGTACGCGACTTTCCTTCCTGGCATGAAGCTCCATGAACTCCGCACTTGCTGGGTTCGGCATAAATTGCTCCTCGAAGTGCTCGACTAGGATATCCGCTCTGCCCTTGGCATCGTAGCAGCGTTTGCCCGTGCTATCTATCAACGGGCAAACGGGAGGTTTGGTTCTGGTTAACTGCCGGTTCAGTTTATAGAGCGACGCATCCTGCTCTTCAGCCTTGCTGATGCGCCGATCCCAGGCGTCGCCTCTGAAGGCCTGGACTGCAACCGACAGTTCCTCCGAGATGGTATTGAGCTGAGTCTTTAATCTGGGGCAGCGAGTACGCGCCCAGAGCTTTCTTAACGCTCTCTTGCGCCTGATCTGCACGCATATGTTAAGCGGCAGATCGTCTCGCCTGGCAGTGATCGGGACGATCGTAGAGGCCGCGTGGAGGGCCTCCTTGATGTTTTTGGTAATTCTAGTTGCAGCGGCCTCTACGTCGTCCGCTGTGCTTATCGGCTGGTGTGCTGGAGGTCTCTGCTGCAGGTGTTGACAGTAGAGCCTCCAGTCGACACGTGTCTTAAACGCTCTGGGCGGCGTGGTCACCGCCTTCAGGCCAAGGGTTATCAGTAACGGGAGGTGCTGTGAAGAAAGGTCGTACAGCACTTCTACCACTATCGGATAGTTGACGTTCCTAGTGAGCACGATGTCTAATACATCCGGTTTCCTCCTTGGATCAGTAGGAACGTGAGTTGGTTCCTCGGGACCTAAAACGTCATACGAGTTCTTCTCCGCATCTTCATATAGTTCATGACCCGGCGGGGTGATCACTCTGGACCCCCACGCCGGGTGTTTAGCGTTTAGGTCCCCGGCGACAATTGTGGGTGTGTCGCCTTCCATCACCGTCCGGATGTCTGAGGAGCAAAATGGAGTCCCTGGCGGGCGGTATGCCGCGTAGATTCTAAGTTCCTCGCCCGCCGCCTCCATTTTTATGCCGATAGAGCGCATAGTCTGGTAAGGTGGTAATCCCAGCTCTTGATGGACGATGTCCCTCCTCACTAGAACCGCCGTTCCTCTATAGGCGGCCCCTTGAGCAGTGACCTCGTCCCTCCTGTACATGTGATAATTCGGCAGCTTAATATGCGTCTTTGGGTTCAACTTTGTCTCTCCCAGCAAGATGATGTGTAAATCCTGTTGCTGGGCGACTGTGCGGAGTTCATGCAGCTTCTGCTGTATTCCGTCCGGGTTCCAATAGAGGAGGCGCAGATTACTCTCCTCCATAATGCCGGGCGAGAAGGTTTGCCAGCGCCTTCATTATCGCTGTCACTGGATCTGTCCCGGCTCTTATGTCCGCCAGGACTTGCGTGCCGACCTCGATGGCAATACCAACCAGACGTTGGATCGCATCTGCTGTTTCGAGGCCGGAGGAAGGTGTTCTCCTGTAAGAAGGCGTTGGCAATTGTCTCGGGTGTGGTTGCTCCTGGTCCTGCCCTCTTGGCTTGTGGGTTGAGCGCGCTCTAGATTTAGAGCGGGCCCTACGTTCTGGTGGGGCCCTTTCTGGCGCTGTACCCACATTGGTTATCACCCTAGTAATCTGCGCCTTTTGCGAGGCTACTGGTATTGTTGGTGTCGGGGTAGAGGTGACAGCCTGAGGAGGCTGCGACTTCTTCCTACTTCTCTCCCGCCTCCTCTTCTTAGAGGGTTGCCGTTCAGTGGCAGGGTTGGCGGGAGGCTGCAGAGTCGCCCCGGTGGTTGCCCTGATCGTTGTGGGTTCCACCGTTTCCTGGGATGTTACGGGTGGGGGGGGGGCTGGTTGCCTGCCCTTCCCGGTTATGGTGGTCCACCCGTCCTGCTGGATTGTAACAGATTTCGGGCGACTCTGAGGGGCCTTTTTGGGTGCTTCCGGGAGTAGTCCCGGCAAGGTTATCCCCTGCCTCCTAGCAGTCCTCCTCAGGACTGGGCAGCGGCGGTCATTTGCCGTGTGGTTTTTGCCACAATTGGCACATTTCGGCTCCTCTTCCCTACCCCGAGGGCATTGGCTAGCAATGTGCTCCCCGGCACAGCGCACGCATCTCACTGGCCTGAAGCAGTTGGCAGAGGCGTGCCCGAAGGCCTGGCATCGATGGCATTGGGCTGGTCCTGCTTTTCTTTGCCAGGCCTCGATGACGACTCCTCTCATATAGAGGAGCTCGTCGATGTTGTATAATTCCTGGAGCTGCTCCAGGCTCAGGTGGTCCAGTTGGGCAAAGTAGACGCAGCCAGGTCTGCTTCTACGAGGTGGAATAGCCTTTACGTATTTAATAGGGAAGCCCTTTGCCCTTATAGCCTCCTCTATTGCTTTGGTGTCCGTGCCCATTGGTAGACCCCGGATGCCCACTTTAGTGGGCTTGTCCTCCTCCGGGGTATAACAATACCACGACAGTGTTGGTGTTTCCTTCGTTAATTCCACCATGTACCGCTGTACTGTGCGGAACTCATTGGCACTCTGTGGTGTGAATCTAACGCCTTTCCCAAACGGACGGGCACTTATGGGGTGGCCCAACATTTTGTTGAGCTCCTTAAAATGCCTCGTCCAGTCTGGTAGGCATTCGGCCACTATGGGTGGGTATCGGCCCTTCTCCTGGTCGGCAGGTTTTTCTGTAGACGCTGCCGCCGGTGGTGGTCGTGGTACTGCTGGTGCAGCTACCATATGGGCATAACTGGTAGATGGCCGTTGGCCATCGTCCTGTGAGAGCCCGGACGGATTTATTGTTGCCACCGGCGATGATCGGCCGGCGGATGCAGCGAGGGTGGCATAAGTAGTTGACCCCCAACTGAAGGATTCCTCACCCCCCTGCTCGTACTGGGCCGAATCATGGCTTCGCCGATCCGGTGATATGGAGCGGGGGGGGAGTTGCGGTGGTGATGGAGATTTAGGTGGTGACCTTAACACCTTCTTTTGCGTCACCCGATGGTGGTATTCATCGTCCTCCTCCGATGTGGACGGTGCTTCGTCGGAGGACAGTTGGGAGCCAATCCTTTGCCTCTTTTCGTATAAAGAGGCTTCGGTCTCCGGTGGAGTATGGCGTCTAGCCGTTTTTACAGCTCGCTGCTGTTGGGGTGGTGGTTCTCGCCTGGCCGTATGCTCAGATACGGCCGGCGTGAGCGCAGCACCCTGTGCGGGCTCCTTCCGTGGCGAGACGGGTTTTCGTTGGGGGATCTGTGAGAAGGAGGACACGACCCTCGTGCGTTCCGGGTTCGACAGATCCCTCACAACCAGTGGTCGATCCAACACACCTTTTCGGTCCGGTGGTTTTCTAAATGGGGGGGGAGGCTCCCCCTTTTTCTTATCAGACATAGGTAATTACTAACGGCCCTGTCTAAGATATGGTAATAAAAGTCTATGGCTTTCAACACATGGGGCACTGCCTACCCCTTTTGTACACCAAAAGGGTTGGGGGAAGTGCAACGGTGGCACTTTACACGCGACTAGGCACAGGATGCACGAAACGCATAAAGTGCCAAGAATCACCTAGGGGCCGGTGACCTCGACGCCTCACGGAATCACGGGACTCAACGATCGGCGGAGTATGTCGTACCGGCGGTTATTTGCAGCCACTGTAATACTGCAAGTAACGCACACCTAGGAGATCCTTATACGCTCTCTAGTGGTTATATTCTCTATGGATGTGAACAACGTCGCTTTATCGGCAAACGTAGCGCATCGTAGTGAACAACGAGATGTATTATTATAAACTGCTTTGATAAAACTACTTGATTGTAATAACGTCGAACACGTCGCCCGCGCAGTATTAGACTGCGGTAGTACATCTAGTTTTATAACTGAGAATATGCGCAAACGATTAAATTTAGATTTTGTCGACATAGATAAGTCGATTTTAGGCATTAATAGCGTTTATTCTCACGTAAGCAGAAGGTGTCGTGTACATTTAAAATCGTTAGATAATAGTTATTCCGCTAACATTAATTGTTTCATTTTGCAATCAATTACTACCAATACCCCAGGCCGCGAATTAAGCATACGTGATTTTCAACTTCCATCTAATATTTGCTTAGCTGACCCTGCATTTTATAAGCCTGCCGATGTAGATATTTTAATCGGGGCTGATCTCTTTTGGGATTTGTTAGGGTCACAAAGAATTAAGTTAGGAAGTAATAAGCCCATTCTGCATGAAACCAGGCTAGGGTGGATAGTTTCTGGTCCAATCAATGTTCATCGTTCTACATTGATGTCTAATGACTTACGATGCAACTTCGCTAAGACTGATTTTTATTTAGATAAGATGATATTCGAATCGACTTAACGCGGTTTTGGCAGCTGGAGGAAATAAGTTCCAAGTCATCTCATTATTCACCCGAAGAGAAGTTGTGTGAGGATCATTTTGTAAGAAATACGTCACGTCTTGATGATGGGCGTTACTGCGTTCGGTTACCTCTCAAAAAGGATACCGGTCTATTAGGAGATTCATTTAAAAGAGCTACAGATTACTTGTTCTCCTTAGAGCGTAGATTAAAATGTAAGCCTGACATCAAGCAGATGTATTATGAATTTATGCCTGAATATCAGTCACTGGGACACATGACAATTTGTGAAAGACCTAATTTAAGTAACGGCGCGTATTTTATACCTCATCATAGCGTACTCCATGAAAGTAGCACTACGACTAAACTTAGAGTAGTTTTTAATGCAAGTTGCCCGACGTCGTCAGGTATTTCGTTTAACGAAATACAAATGGTCGGTCCTGTAGTTCAGGACGACTTGACGTCGATTTTGTTACGTTTTAGTCAACATAAATACGTTTTGTCTGCAGATGTGGAGAAAATGTACAGGTGCATAATCGTTCATCCTGATGACAGGCACCTTCAGCAGATTGTCTGGCGTAACAGTCCTAGTGAGCCTATACAGACCTTTCAATTAAATACTGTCACGTACGGTACGGCAAGTGCGCCATTCCTCGCAACACGCTGCCTGAAACAACTTGGTCTACAGTGCAAAAATAAAGCCATAGCGGACATCATAATGCATAATTTTTATGTCGATGATCTGCTTACGGGTGCTGATGACTTAGATGACGTAAAAGCCATACGTCAAGGGGTTGCCGAAGTATTGGCATCTGCTCGTATGCCATTGCGAAAGTGGAGATCGAACGATCCCGAGTTACTGTCAGAAATTGCCAATACATCACTTGACCTAAATATTGGTTCTCGCGAGCCAGACAAGTTGTTAGGTCTTGGCTGGGATTCGAATTCAGATGAACTCTGCTTTCCATTGAATTCACTAGTTCCCGATGGCAATACTAAGCGTGATCTTGCTTTCAGTGATTGCTCAAATCTTTGACCCACTGGGTCTTTTAGCCCCGTATGTAATCACCATGAAAATGTTGATACAAAGGCTTTGGTTAGACAAACTTTCATGAGATGAACCACTGTCTCCCGAAATTAAGAAACGCTGGTATGGCATTATCAAATCTCTTCCTCTCTTAAATAACATTCGTATTCCACGACTAGTTATCTGTGAGTCATGCCGGGTGCTGTAACTGCATATTTTCACTGACGCTTCTGAGTGCGCATACGGTGCGTGCATTTATGTTCGAAGCGTCAGCGATAAGACACAAGTTATGGTTCGATTATTAACGGCTAAGAGCCGTGTAGCCCCAATCAAACCCACAACAATACCACGATTGGAGTTGTGCGGTGCGTTGGTAGGAGCTCGTCTTTATGAGAATGTTGTAAATTCCCTTCGTGTTAAAATTGACCAAGTCTTCTTTTGGACAGACTCCACGATTGTTTTGGGGTGGTTGCGAATGTTGCCTTGCAAACTTCAGCCTTTCGTGCGTAATCGTGTCGCTGAAATTTTGGATAAGGCCGGTGACCATAAGTGGGGACACGTCCCAATAGATAGGAACCCAGCAGACTTAATATCTCGTGGTGTGGATATTAGTGCTCTGGCAGGTCTTAGATTGTGGTGGTCAGGTCCAGATTTTTTAATATATGACATATCAAAATGGCCTTCTCAGCCTAAGAATGTTGAAACATTACCGGAAACGCGTCATGATATTATATTAACTGCAGTCACTACTCATCCAAAAAATAATGATTGTTTCATGGATTTCAGTCGTTTCTCGAATTATTCACGGCTTGTACGTTCCGTAGCTTACGTTTTACGATTCATTATGTCTTGTAAAAGACAGTTTATTCCTTCAAATTACTTAACGGAATTAGAATTACGAAACCCGTTAAATATTATAATTTCAAAGTGTCAATATGATTCCTTTTCAGAGTACAGTTTGCTTCTGAATAAACAAAATTTACCTAAGAAAAGCCCACTTCTTAAGGCTACAGTCTTTTAAAGTTGACTCACATCAAATCATTAGCGCCGCTTTGATTTCTTTTTTTACAGCAAATTATTGTTTCAGAGTAAAATATTTTGATAACACATAAATACCCAGATTATAAGTAATGGCTAAATTTTTTTTTTGGTTCATCTATGTGGTCTATGTTAGATAAATCAAACGGTAAATAGAGCTCTCTCGCACCCAACGCAATTTCGAGCTTTGTTCGTGTACCATTATAAGGCAATCGATAATAAAAAGGCGAAATCTATTCAGCGCGTTAATAGCTAAACATCTTCATCTCCAAAATGCGCTGTTTCTTTTTTTCTAAATATCTTTCATTGTCTTAAATAAGAGGTCTCAATTTCGTTAAATTTCGCTGTTTTCGCCTCATAAAAAACTATTTGTTTCATAGCAATAGCTGAAAATATTTATGCTATAATTATTTTTTTCTCAAGGGCAGGTGTTTAATTAGACAAATATTAAAAAATAATAATTTAAACCACTTTATTTCAAAATTAATAATTATTTCGATCGACCTATAAAATATTGACTTTATAAACAATAATTGCGGGCAATATTCCTTAGTAGCCGCTGAGCGGCTGTAGCGTTCAGACGTCTTGTCTGTGCCAAATTTTTGCACTTCCTCTCGCTCTAACATTCCTCTTTCTCTCTCTTTCCCTAATCTTGGTTGCGCATTGTTACGAATTGAAAGTTTCTCTACTTTATTATTTTTTGCATATAATTCTTTAAGGGTTTATAAATCATTTTGTATTTGTTTTATAACTTTTAATTTCGATATGGACCATAAACGTAAAAAATATGCTTGTACCAGAAAACCTACCTACCTACCTACATATTATGTAAGTTCTTCAAGGAAATATAGAAGTATTATACATTTTTGGATTGCACATGATGTTTTGTTTACAAGCGACCGTAGCCTAATGGCAGGGAGCGGACCGCGAACTCAAAAAGGTCGTGGGTTCGAATAGTAATTCATGCATATAGGTAAATGCTATACAAAGTTACATTATACTTTAATGAGAAACTATAAATATGTGTGATAGTGGACTGTTTGTACTTATATAGAAATTATTTTGAGTTTTTTTTAATCTATTTTAGTATTTAGAACTACTTGACGTACTTGACGGATTTTCGATAGTGTCATCGACTTATTACGAAACCCTCAGTGCACGACTCATTCTAGCACTTGCCAGATTCATTTGAATAATCAATAATACGAGTACATGTTATACAGGTTCTAGATGATTATCTTTTAGAAACCTTTTCAACAAAACAACAAAAATTATACAAACTTAAAATATATTTTTTTTGTGTAACGAATTTTGTAATAAAAGCATGGAACAAAAATAGATACGAGGTAGAAAATCTGTATGTGAAAATTTGTTAGCTAATTATCAATAATCCTGTATATTAGATAAATTGATACTGGAAAATCTTAGTAGAGCTACTTTCCACGCTACGGCCAGAAAGATAACTGCGGTGGCGGTACATGAAGTGGCGGGGCAGGGAGGGTGTAGATGTGTCACCAGAACGCAATTTTTCTGTTTTGCTCTGAAAGACTGGGCTCTTAAATTTAATGTATTTTTAGACGAAAATAAAATTATGCGTGTTGGTGGTCGTCTTGATAATTCTAAATTTTCATATAATAAAAAGCATCCTATATTATTACAGTCCAATCATATATTTACAAAATTATTATTTGACCATGAACACAAAAGGCTAATGCACGCAGGCCCACAGCTACTGTTGGCAAACATTAGAGATACTTATTGGCCGATAGGTGGTCGAAGCCTAGCGAAGGCCTGTTATCGTAAATGTATACGATGTTATCGCATGAAGGGTAAGGTTTCGAATCCACTAATGGGTAACTTGCCACAGCAGCGTCTCCTTTCGGGTGGCTTTCCTTTTGAGACCGTAGGAGTCGATTATGCGGGCCCTGTTATGAGCGCCACTCGTCAAGGTCGTGGGTGTCGACTGGTAAAGGTTTATATATGTATTTTTAGGGTTCCGTAGTCAACTAGGAACCCTTATAGTTTCGCCATGTCTGTCTGTCCGTCTGTCCGTCCTCGCTTAATCTCTGTGACCGTTAGCACTAGAAAGCTGAAGTTTGGTACCAATATGTGTATCAATCACGCCGACAAAGTGGTAAAATAAAAATTGGAAAAAAATGTTTTATTAGGGTAGCCCCCCTATATGTAAAGTGGGAAGTGATTTTTTTTTTAATTTTAACCCTAACGTGTGATATATTGTTGGAAAGGTATTTAAAAATGAATAGGCGTTTACTAAAATCATTTTTTGATAATGTTAATAATTTCGGAAATAATCGCTCCAAAAGTAAAAAACAATGTGTCCCCCCCCCCCTCTAACTTTTGAACCATAGGTTTAGAAAATATGAAAAAAATCTGAAAAGTAGAACTTTATAAGGACTTTCTAGGAAAATCATTTTGAACTTGGATGGAAACAACAGTACCCACTACCGGGAGCAGTTGCGGGAGCGCGGAGCGCTGCTGGAGCGCGAACATAATGGATACCCACCTTTAAACTCATAAGTGGGAACACTTATTGTGACGGACGGGAAACTACGGAACCCTACACTGAGCGTGGCCTGACACGCTCTTGGCCGGTTTTTGTTTGTTTCACTACCAAGGCGTTTCATTTAGAGTTGGTAGGTGACTTAACCAGCAATAACTATTTGCTGGCATTGCGCAGGTTTATAGCTCGAAGAGGTAAGCCAGTTAATATTTATTCCGATAACGGTGCTTCTTTTGTTGGTGCATACAATGACATCCAAATTTTTAAAGGGCAATTGCGATTCTTTGAGCGAAAGCATGGCCAATGATAATATTAACTTTCATTTTATCCCGGCGTATACTCCTCACTTCGGTGATCTCTGGGAGGCGGGAGTCAAATCGACAAAATATCATTTGCTTAGAGTGCTTGGTAATTGTCACTTAACGTATGAAGAACTTTACACCACGTTGACCCAGATCGAAGCAATATTGAACTCCCGGCCACTCACTCCACTATCTTCAGATCCTGCTGATTGTACGCCCCTCACTCCGGGACATCTGTTGATTGGGCGTGCGCTGACTTCCTTACCGCAACCCGACTACCAGCATCACTCCACTCCGTTATTAACCAGATTCCAACACATTGAGCAACTGCGTCAGCATTTTTGGGAACGATGGAGCAAGAAGTACGCCTCAGAACTTCAACAAAGGGTGAAATGGCGTTCTTGCAAAGATAGCTTAAAGATAAACGATTTGCTGGTAGTCAAGGAAGACAACCTTCCACCGCTGTTCTGGTTGAAATCAAAGATTTCAAAGCCTGGGGGCATGTTGGAGCGCCTGCGCATTCTTTCTGAGCAGAGTTAAACAACGTACTTGTAGTAATTACGTCCGTACTTAACGTTAATTTTAAACAGGGTTTTTGTTTTTGCAATATATTCATTACCCTCTCAACTGTTGTAAGAGCAATACAATCGTCCAAGACCACATTCAAGTTGCATTATTTTTTTAAATTCCCGTAAACTCTCGAACACTTAAACTTTCTTTCTCTCTCTACGATATCCTGCCCAATTACATCCCTCGTCCAGTAAATTTCCAATTTTTGCTAACCCTAGTGTATACTCCGTTCGTAAATATTTTATGTGCTTTTATTCGTACTAACAATATTAAACTGTAAAATTACTTAACAACTTTGGTGATGGCAGTTTAAATATGTGACGTCTTTTGTTGTAGATTGTGAACTCACTCATTAAATTGAGAACTCTTATTTTAACTATTATTATCTTGTCACTTCCATGACTGACTTGACACTGGCAGAATTCTACCAATAGAAGCCATAATTTAAAAGAAGAAGAAGAAGACTATAGTGATAACAAATAATGGTCTCGGTAATCAAAAATGGTTTTTGATTTATATGAATATTTTAGTAAATGTGGCGGTTTGTAAATGGTTCAGAGATGCAAGTATTTAAATTGATTTTTTATGTGGGGCTAGAAAAGTTTATTGAAAAAGTAGGCATAAAACTAAAAAGGAGAGTGAATATGCTCTCATTTTTGGTTTCAAGAGTATATTGTGTGGCATTCATAAGACTCACTATCAGAGACATGGTGTAAAAACTAATTTGGAAACATGAGTGTTTGGAAAACCGGTTTATTCGGATAATCGAAGTATATAATTTTATTTACCAATATAAAACAAATTTATATGGAATAAAAATTTCATTTATTACAGTTGTAAGTAGGAATATAAATGAAGTACAGATAGCTTAAACAGAAAATATTGTATTCTAGCTATATACATAAATATATACTAATATTATGCCTATAATATTAACATCATTTACTATGTACACAACCATCTTATACGCACAGTCACGCACTTTTTTCAGGACCAATATCAGATACTGGTTGCTTTCATTTTGAGCTCAAAATCAACGCAAGGCAATATCTCCAAGCTGGTGGAATCAGTCTTGTCAATCATAATATGAGGTCCACAATTTGGCTATATGTGTAATGGTGCTGTTTCATATTGTGGTCTATCTTGTCGTCATGGGTGACAACGATGAAGATCATTTGAAAATACACACTGGAGAAAAACCTTTATTGTGTAATATCTGCTAATATAAATTTATTACAATAGGTAACATACAAAAACATTTGAAATTACATACCGGGGAAAAAACTTTTTCTTGTCATATTTGTGAATGTAAACATATACTAAAATCTGGAGGATAAGGATTCCTAATAGATGTCGTACTTGTTTGTCAGCAGCTTTAAATATCTCCATGAGAAGCGGCTCCACTTTACATATGTTCATTTGAAGAATCTGTAGCCAAAGTGCACGATAAAGAAGTTGACCAAATCGCAACATGTTAGTAGTACTTGTGGAGTGAGTAAAATTGTAGGTGAAGATGAAATATGGATGTATTCTTCCACACACATATGTATTTGTATACAGCACATATAACCACGTCGTCCAAGATTGCTCAGCTTCTTCGTAAACATCCTTAATAATCACAGATGTCGTAGGTCGGTTGCTCTTAGTTGCTCCCCAAATTGGTGTCCACGTTTCTGTAATCATTTTGACAATTATTTTTTTCTCATCTTAAAAACGCTAATATATCAATTTGTTTTTTTTTAACATAGATACAGTCATATAAAAGTTAATCACTCGGACCCAGATAATCTATTTTTGGACTCATATACAACAAATTGAAACACAGTGGAGAGCAGTCAAGAGGTTCTTTGGAAAACAAAATTATAACAATTCACATTACATTATTTCATTTACCACTATCATAGCAGAGTTTAGGGCAACCTGACTTTATAGATATGATTGGTCGAATCAGTTCGAAAACCAAATAAGCATGCCCCAACTTAACATAGTCTTGTCTGCCCTACCCCTAGTGTTTTTTAAAGCCATAGGCACGGAGGGAGAGCAGACCCTGCCCGCTGTAGCAAATCACAGGCCACCAAGTGAGCCATAGTGGCACAGGCTGTTCTCCTAAGGCGACCAATAAGCTGAAGCTGCAGAGGCGAGCACGGGTGCTTGTGATTTGCCACACAAAGGCAAAGGGACTGCACTTCCCGCAGTGCCAATGACATTGAAGAAGTAACTTTATGTCAATACTCCTGTGTAAAAAAGTGAGGTTATGATTTTACAAAAAAAAAATTTACTCAAACTATACATTTCTGCAAAGGGGAAAGGGAAGGGGGCTTCCCCTGAACCCTCCCCCTACCGCTCCTGTATGGTGGGTACACAAGTACCGGATGTCTGTAGTTTAAGCTATAGGCCACCATCAGCCTTTTATATAACAACTAAGACCTTGGAAATAGAGTCCCAGATTTATATGTTCTGGTTTTTTTAATATTTCCTTTTATTACTGTATTAAATCTGTCATTAGAATAGACATTCTCGTAGCATATTTTTCTGAATATGGTAGATGAGTAGTATAGTGGGGCTTTACTTTTGAATGAGATTTATTGACCTGTCAAAGTTTTTATTATGAATTGATTTGCATTTAACTCTTTCCATTGATGTTGAAGTAATCTCAAACATCCCCCTTTGAACTTTTTTTATTGTCATTTACTGTTTCTAGAACAAAAAGTTTTATGCGTAATGAAGTTTTTCTTTTTGATAGGCTTTGTCAGGCTTTTTCTCAATATCTGCTTTCCTGTAATTACTATTAGAATAAGGTTTTTTTGTTTAGAAGATCTATGTTGGCCTTCTTGAGGTCTATAAGACTTCATGACACAAGTTACAGGTTTTTTTTTCTTTCACACAAGATGGGGTGTTAAGCCATACTTGTGTACCTCCCAAAGATTGAATTAAGGGTAGCAAAGCTTCCAGTGCCTGCAGTCTCGGCATATGTAGATAGATGCCATATTGCAAACTACCAATCGCTAAATAATAATAAAAAAATCGCTTGCCATAACAAAGCTTTAAGATAAATGCAAGTCTCTACAGCAGAGATATGGAGGAAAATCGTTAATTATCTTTACTTTACGTCGTTATGCTAACGAAAAACGAATGTTGAGGTTAGTTCTATGGGATATTCTTTTTGATTTTTCTCAAGAATGGTGCATTACCTTTTAATGGGAGTGGTATTATTATAATCCGGGACCAAACCTCTACCAAATAAAACACCTTACTTCCCCAAATTCCTGCCAAACGATTCTAAATTTCAACCAAATCGTTAATTATCTTTACTTTACATCATTACGCTAACGAAAAACGAAATGTACGATGTTATGTTACGCGGGGCTCCTATTTATCGGTGGTTTGTAATAAAAAAAACCACGAGGGTGTTAATAGTTCAGTACACATTTTTATATTTTTTACTTCTGTGGTAAATTCACCCACATAAACACATGATATAGATACAGGTGGGACCAAAGAGCGCTCAGTACTATTAAAATTGTCAGTATTAGATGTCGATGGTTGCGGCAATTGCATTAGGTGGTTGCAACTTACCTGTGACATTACAGGATCTAAACACGTGGGTCAAAATTGGGAGAAACACATTTTTCTCCGCGAGATCCCTTGGGGCTCTTGTTACGTGGTGGCACCGTGTCTTCGTCCTAGGAAGATAATGAAGAAGTGTAGGTTTCATAAGATCTTTTTTCCCCCCTGATGCCATGTTGCCATGATGCATGATGCTCATTTTCTGCACTACGACTACGATCACTGATTTTCGTAGTTTACACTGACAATTTACGAAATACCTGTGAAAATACTTAAAATTCTTAAATTTTTATTTGTATGCACTTTTACAATGTTTGTAAAATGTAATAACTTCACACACAAACAGTTTGAAAAATTTTCTACGATGATTAATTTGGGCATGCGTATGTCCTAGGGATGTTCGATGATCATCGATGTTAGAAATTAAAACATCGATGTTTTAACATCGATGTTGCCACATGCTAAACATCGTAAAATCGATGATGCCATATGTCAAACATCAAAACATCGATGTCAATGAGCCAATAATTGATTAATAAGAACTTATGAACAATGCGAACCCACGAAATCAATATCAACTAAATATTTCATCTCCTATTAAAGGTTTAAAATTTTGAATAATTTAGGATTCTTAAAGGCATCAATCACCTGAAAAATATCATGATGTGTCAAACTCTCTCTCAAGTGTGAACCGTAATGTCACAGTTGTCACTGCTTTCGCTTTGTTATTCTGTGGTATCATTGTCGCCTGATAGCTATTCTACATAAATGGATATACAAATAATGTTTTTTCTCTTCCTGTCTATACACACATAATTTTGAAACAATATGAATATACACAATCCATTTACATTTAGCTGTTTTTTGAGCTAATGAGTTTATTGTTTGCTTGAAGTTTATGAAAATAAATCACTGGGCTGGGCGATTGTGAGCATAGACAATTTCACTGCATAGTGCATTTTACAGTGCATTTTATAAACGGCTGTGGATACTTACTGTTTTGGCTGTCTGAGAAAAAATAGTGAACAAAGGTGACGGAAAAGTCTAATATTTTGTTTTTGTGAAGTTTGCTAATTCGCCCTTTATAATCATATTTTTTTATTTTGCGATAAGAGTGGTTATTATAGAACCTATGTCTGAATCGTAAATTAGGTCTCCTAGTAAATTTTTTCGTAGATTTTTGGTTGTATAGGAACATTTGAAGATCAAAATAATAACAATAATCATTATCGGCAAAAAATATAACAAATGAACTAAACATTTGTTAAGTTTTGCCCATTTTTTTAATTACTATTTAGCACTAAATGTTTTATAAATTTCTTTCATATCATTAATAATAGACTATAAACTACACTATTAATATTTTTTTCATCTAATTTTAACCTACTAATTAGGTACATGTGCAATAACATCGATAATGGCCAACATCGACGTTTTAGCCCTCACAGGGTTATCAAATTTCAAATGATCTTTAGCTCATTAGGCACAAGGCTTAGATTTGTAAAACGTAAAACGCAAACACCGGAACGATATGCCAACACGGCCCACTAACTAAAGCGATGCGATGTCCTTCATTGGTATTCATTGTTTCTTGTTCTTGCGACGGTATCATAAATTCGTATAGAAAGAGAGGATTTCTGTTTTGGTCATTTTAGTTTCACACGGTACGCAATGCACGTCTGGATATAATTATAAATTATATCCAGATGTGCATTTGTACCTAAATTGTACCTAAAGCAAAAAGGTCGAATTTCAAATGGTTAAAATTGTCTAATTTAGTTTGTGTAGTTGTGAGAGTTGTCAAATTTAAATGATTTTTAGGACAATAGACACAAGACTTGCATTTGTATGATCATATTATATTTGGTTTAGGCAACTTTATGCTTATGATTTTTTTTATATTGTGTATGGAAAGTTTAGAATTTGCTTTTTTCTAGATCGCAACAATTAAGCACTTGGTCTTGGTGACTCGTGCTCGTGCCATTCGCTAAGATTTTTTTTTTTTATAGAAGAGGGGGCAAACGAGCATGCAGCTCACCTGATGTTAAGTGACTACCGCCGCCCATGATCAACCGCAACACCAGCAGAATTGCGGGTGCGTTGCCGGCCCTTTAGAAAGGAGTAAGCTCTTTTCTTGAAGGTCCCCAGGTCGTATCGGTCCGGAAAAATCGCCGGTGGTAAACTATTCCACAGAGAGGTTGTACGTGGAAGAAAACTCCTTGTGAAACGTACAGTGGTGGACCGCCAAGCATCCAGATGGTGTGGATGGTATCGGGACGTTTGCCGTGTAGTGCGTTCACGAAATTTGGCGGCTGGGATTAATTCGGACAATTCCTCAGAGCACTCCCCGTGATAGATGCGATAAAATACGCAAAGAGATGCAACATCTCTTCGCAGCGCCAGTGAATCGAGCCGATCGGAAAGCACTCTGTCGTCGACGATTCGAGCCGCTCTGCGCTGGATGCGGTCAAGTGGAAGGAGCTGGTACTGAGGAGCCCCAGCCCAGAGATGGGAACAGTATTCCATGTGCGGCCGAACCTGCGCCTTGTAAAGTTGCAGGCGGTGTGCCGGCATGAAATACTGTCCCGCTCTGCTGAGCACGCCAAGCTTTTTAGAGGTCAATTTGGCCTTCCCTTCCAAGTGACCACGAAACTGCACGTCGCTCGATATGTCGACGCCGAGGATTCCGATACTGGCTGAGGCAACAAGGGGAGTGCCTTGAAACTGAGGGGATACGACAAAGGGGTTCTTTTTAGCGGTTAACGCGCAAACTTGTGTCTTCTGGGGGTTAAACTGGACTAGATTTAGTCGTCCCCAATCCGAGACTCTGTTCAGCAAAGACTCGACTTCAGACACAAGTTTGTCCCGGCACTCGGAGACGTTTTCCCGAGAAATATTGGCTCGGCCGGTGTAAAGAGCATCACCAGTGCTATCATCCGCATAACAATGAATGTTACGGGTATGCAACATATCATTGATATGCAGAAGAAACAGCGTTGGCGATAGCACGCAGCCCTGTGGAACACCAGCATTAATAGGCTTGCAATCGGAGCTTGCACCGTCTACAACGACCTTGATGCTCCGATCTGCAAGAAAGCTGGTGATCCAATCGCACAATTTCTCGGGAAGCCCATAGGAAGGGAGCTTCGAAAGAAGCGCTTCGTGCCAAACCCGATCGAAGGCCTTCGCAATGTCCAAACTAACGGCCAATGCCTCCCCCTTGAACTCTACTGCCTCCGCCCATCTGTGAGTGAGGTAGACCAGAAGATCACCAGCTGACCGACCACGGCGAAAACCGTATTGGCGGTCACTAATCAGCTGGTGATCCTCAAGGTACCTCATGAGCTGGCAGTTTACAATGGACTCCATTGTTTTGGAGAACAAGGAGGTGATGGCGATTGGCCGGTAGTTGGACGGGTCTGAGCGGTCGCCTTTTTTAGGGATCGGGTGGACGAAAGCCGTCTTCCATGATTTTGGGACTACGCCTAGGGAGTAGGAGTACCGGAAAAGACGCGTTAAAACCGGTGCCAACTCTGGAGCACACGTCCTCAGCACAATTGGGGGGATTCCGTCAGGCCCACTCGACTTGTGGATGTCCAGGGAGAGGAGTGCTTTGCGAACCGAGCGCTGTGTGAACTGCACTTCCGGCATGGAGCACTCACACCGCGGGATGGTCGGCGGCGTACTCCCCCCGTCATCGAGAGTCGAGTTAGATGCAAAGAAAGAGCCTAAAAGATCGGCTTTCTCCTTTGCAGTATGGGCCAGTGAGTCGTCCTCCCTGTGCAGAGATGGAAGAGATGGCTGACAGAAATTCCCCTGGACAGCCTTGGCGAGAGACCAGAATGCACGGGTTCCAGAAGGAAGGCGAACTAGTTTCTCGCCAATTCTGCCTATGTGCTCTGACTTTGCCTTGGCAATGACTCTTTTGAAGGACCTAGAGGCGGAATTATACTTCTTTTTTAGAGCGCTGGTGTTTACATCCCGGGACGCTGATGCATCAACCCAGGCTTGGTAGCACTCCTGCTTATAGCATGATGCTATTTTACAGGAGCGACCAAACCATGGCTGAGATTTGCCTCCAATGGGCACCACAGAGGAAGGAATAAAAAGTTCCATACCCTGAAGTACCACATCAGTAACAGAATCCGCAACAACGTTGGGATCATCCGGCGAGAAGCAAACCCGCCCCCAAGGGTAGGATGCAAAGAAAGACCGCATCCCATCCCAATCGGCTGACCTATAGTGCCAAACACGGCGGCAGCCTGCAGAATGCCACCGCGATTTCAGCGTGAGTGGCACAACACTCCGGACCAGACAATGGTCCGAGGAGCCTAAAGGGGCGTCGACGGAAATCTGATATCCGTCCGGGTGAGAGGTCAGCAGAAGGTCCAACAGGGAAGGTGCATGATCCTCTACATCTGGAATCCTCGAAGGCAAAGTAACCAGTTGTGTCAGACCATATGCCAAGGCAAAATCATGAACAGATCTCCCCGCATGATCGGTTAAACATGAACCAAGCCATTCGGCGTGATGGGCGTTAAAGTCGCCGAGGATCACGATCTCTGCGGAGGGGATCTGCTGTAGCAACGAATCTGCAGCCATTTGGACGTGGTCGAAGAGTCGGTCTGTTTCGGCATTACCGCTATGGGACCTATAGAGGCACCCGTAGACGCGCGGATGGTCGTAGCTGTCTACGCGTAGCCAAAGGATGGACAGGTCCGAATCTTCAAGTCTGCCGAGGCGTCGAGAACAGATGTCCTCTCTGACGTAAACGCAAACTCCAGCCCGAGGCACAAAGGAGTGTTCCAGTTTGTACCCCGGGTAGGAGAGATACGAGACATCAGCCGGAGAGGACACCTGCGTCTCGGTCAGAAAGAGCAGAGCCGGCCTCGCCGTCTCGAGATGGTAGTGGACGGCGTTTAGGTTAGAGTGAAGTCCCCTGATATTGCAGAAATTCACGGACAGCGTGGCAGGGGTCGCCTTGGTTTTGTTGCTCCGTTTGCCCCGAGCAGTTGTAGTCTTGAGCGGAATTTTGCCCCCCCCCCCCCAGAATACGCGGGGCAGCCTGAGCACCCACGCTCAGAAGTGGAGAAACATGGTCGTGGATGCTCAGCGAGGGATTCTCCAGGGATGCTGGTACCCTCCTGGGGTAGTCTATCATTATTTAATTCCGCTACCATGTTGATGGGGGGGGGGGGGGGGATTTGGGCCTCCGGCCACCTGCACTCACCAGACGAAACGCGGAAGCAGAGCTTCCACTTCACGCCGGTATTCTGTGAGGTCGTGGTACCACCCCGGTTTGAGCCGGCCCATACGTGCAACAGCAAAGCTGCCGCGTGGCTCTACCACTGTTTAAAAAGATACCTAACATCCATGGAGTTATTAATTTTTGACGTTGCGTTTGTGCATTTTTTGCAATATTTGTGTGTATTTTGCTATTTTGTGCATTAGGTAGTTGTAATTCAGACAATAAAGTGTAAAAGTGTAAATATAATATAGCATAGTATAGTTTAAGTTGATTTAGACTTTTAATAATTTTTGAATATAGACTTTCAAAATGTCGCGTAAGGCTAGTGAAATATCTGGTCTCACTTCGATAGAAAAGACAATTCCGACCACTTCTTCCAGCCGAATCCGAATCAGCGGCTAGTGCAAATCAGGTAAACCTGCGGTTAATACAGTTGAATTTTCAAATTGAATTGAGAATTGGAATTTAAAACTTTTCTGCTAGTTCTAAGCCTAGTTAAGCATGAAGGAAAATCGCCAACTTAAATAATTGTTAATAAACTAACTAAAATAATTTTCTATAAATGTTTATAAATTATGTTTACTTCTTAAGAATACACTTTAGTTATAGACTTGAAATCAGACTCTGATCCTACGTCTCAATTTGAAGAAAAAAAATGGGTAATAAAATTATAGAAATATATAAGGATGGAATAAACGTAATTTTATTCACTACCCGATTATCATCCCGTGGGTGTCGTAAAAGGCGACATAAGGAAACAAATCAGAGATCATAATTAAAATAAATACGTGTATCTTGGTAACTGTCTTAAATAAAATTAATATAAGATTAGTATTCGAACAAAAGACCGTTGTAATCTTGTAATTGTAGTACTATATACTTTATTGCATGATCGACCGAATGCCCGGTAAGTACGTAGTATTTATACCCACCACTTTTCATCATACAAAAAGGTTGCGGATCAGCATTTCAATCAAAGCCCTAAGTAAAAGTTTCACTTCAAAAAAAACTGTGGATGCCAACCCACTTGCCAGGCGTGGCAACTATGGCAAATATCCAACCTATGACACAATCCATAAGGAGGCTTACGTGTTTAGCAGTGTACTTTAATAAGCTGTAACAGTGACGGTATAATTTATTACTGCATAAAATTGAATATAAAAAATTATATATTAACATACATGTTTAAATATTACATCTAAGATAACAATAATATTAGAACCTCTGACTTCTAATCTAGAATAATCTATGTAATTCATAAAATTCATGTTGCACTGGTACAGTACAGTTTGGGGTTATGGTTCGTTTGTCGTTTGCACATTCAGTAGCAAAGCATTACTGTTGATATCGATATCTGAAAACGGTTTTCAATAACGATATGAAAACTAGATATCGGTTATGTAACCGTTGCAGATAAAAACTGAAAACGCCCATGCTTAGTAGGAAATCTATACAGTGTACTGTCCAATGCAAATGACGTCGTGAATCGACGCTACTATACTGGTGATTCGTTCCAAACATAGGACAGTACATGACGTAATCATTTGCGCCATATTGGAAAAGTGTTGGCGATTATTTTGTCATTTTGTGCTCCAAAATCGTTATATCCTCCTAATGGAGATACCAAAAATTATTCTATATTTTTTGTATTTGAGTAAATTAAAACAAATTCTGGCATGCTTCATTCAGCGCACACACAATTAAAAATCGTTTTATTATTGCCGGATATCCGATGCATTATGGCGGCGGCACGCCAGTACAATATAGTGTCAATTGATGACGTCATTTGTATTCGGCAGTATACTGAAAACGTTTCGGAACATACCCATAATCTTTTTTTTTTGGAGTTTATGGCCTGGTATCGAGATCTTGAGGCCTACCTATAATCTTGACCGCACGGTCATAGATTACTGAATATATTGTGAATATTATAATTATACTAGAGATTCCAGACTAGCTTGCTAAGAGATCTTTTTTTTGTTATTTGGATTACCAACATAAGAAGCAGCAATTAATGTTTGGTTACATTACAGCGTTATAAATTTACATGATTAACTGCTCTTATAATTATAGGCAATCACAGCATGCGTTGTGTTACAAATGTTAAACAAAATTGAGAAAAATATGTTCTTAAATAAAAAATAAAAAATAATGATAAAATAATAAAAGTTAATTGTGTAATTGAAGTTTAACGTACGTCAACATGCTTTAGTTTGGCAATAAATTGAGCAAGGGTATCATGGCGAACGTCGAGGTCGGGTTCATTTTTGGTGAGCTTGTTGTACAGGCGAGATATACGGATTACTGGGGAGTCGCGACCTAAGTTGGTTCTACAAAATTTGATCTTAAAAAGGCTACACGGATATCTTGGTATTCTGCATGGTACGTTAAATTGAAATTTGGACAATAACGGGACATAGTCAATGTAATTATTTATGATCTTATGTAGGAGTGACATGTCTAAGTGATTTCGGCGTAGGGAAAGGGATTCTAGTTGAAAATGCTTAATTTTTTCATGATAGGTTTTGACATTTCTTGGAGTACCGAAACGGTAAGTTAAACTACTAATTACTTTTTTCTGAATTTTCTCGATCCTTTTTAAGTGAGTTTTATAAGTAGGGCACCATACTGTGCTGCAATACTCAAGCTTGCTGCTTACAAAACTGTTGTAAATCTTAATGACAGTGGCTGGCTTTTTAAAATCCTTTGCGTTTCTCAATATGAAGCCAAGCGACCTATTTGCTTCCGCCACTATCTTGTTAATATGATCCGCAAACTTCAGATGACCATCCATTATAACACCAAGGTCTCGAATAGTGATCACTTCTTCCAACTTTGTGCCTGCTATTGTGTATATCGATTCAAATTTATTACGTTTTCTGCTGTACTTAATATGATAGCATTTTGTAGCATTTAAAAACATTTTATTGTTGTTACACCATTCGTGAAGATTATTAATGTCTTCCTGGAGGTGTTGCGCATCTGAAGCCGTTGAAACTGTTTTCGTAATTTTAAGATCGTCAGCAAAAAGATACACATCACTATGGTTTATCACACGCGTTATGTCATTGACAAAAATGTTAAAAAATAACGGTCCCAAAAATAGCCCAGATTGTTTGCCATCAATTACCACCCTAGAAAAGCGATTTGAAAGGTAAGATATACACCACTCCAGTAGGTTATCTGTAATTCCAAATAAATATAATTTATTAATCAGGATGCTATGATTTACTTTGTCAAAAGCTTTCGAAAAATCTGTATAGATGGCGTCAACTTGTAAGCCTTGATCTACTTTTTCTTTTAAATCTAAAGTGAAAAGAATAAGATTAGTGTTGGTCGACCTCCTTGACATAAAACCATGCTGATTTTCGTTGATGTATTTATGAGTATGCCGATAAATTACAGAGTGAACTAATGATTCAAATACTTTTGGTATTGCTGATAAGATAGAAATCGGACGATAGTTAACTACTAAGTCTTTTGCTCCATTCTTAAATATAGGGACCACTCTTGCTAGTTTCCATTCATTGGGGAATATGCCCATTTTGAGAGATCGATTGTATAGGAAAGTTAGTGGAAAAGTTAACGCATCTGCACAGTTTAATAAAAGTAGTGGGTGTATATTATCTGGGCCTGTCCCTTTGTGACATCTAGGTTTTTCAGTTTAATTTTGACACCTTCTGGTCTAAATTGAATTTCCCCGATAACATCAAAGGAATTAGGTATTAGCCCAGTGTACATATTATTTTTTGAATTGTCATCATTAAGATCTCTTACATATGTTGAAGAAAAATGAGATGCAAACATGTCCACTATTAGCCTTGTATCTGATGATTTATCATCTTTAAAGGTCATGGTATTAGGATATAATGAGCAATTCTTTCGTAGATTTTTGATATATGTCCAAAATAATTTGGGGTTGGTTTCAATATTTGTCTCTATTGTATTTATGTATTTATTATAGCACTCCTTTATTAGCTTTTTACAGTATTGTCTTAAATATTCAAATTCTATTTGATCTAGTGGATTTTTATACTTTTTTAATTTTTTATGGTATCTATATTTTTGTCTTAAAAGTTTGATTGAATGGGATGAGTACCACACAGGATAAGGCCCATGGTCGGCTTTAGTCATAGGAATATGCTTTTCAATAGCGTAGTTTAGCAGTTCATAGAATCTTTTTACCATTTCATTGAGATTATTACAAGAACTAAATTCATTCTCCCATGACACCGATTCCAGTTAAGTATTTATAGCTCTATAGTTACCTTTATAAAAATTACGTTTGGTAAGATGTACTTTTCTATTACTTTCTAATAAGATCTTCATTTTAATTACAAGAGGAGGATGAAACTTGTCAATATTTCTTACTGGATCTTGTGTTTCGACAATATTCAAGACTTCTTTATTGCAAAGTATCAAATCTAATATACGATTTTTTATGTTTTTTACATAGTTAAATTGATTTAAGTTATTGAGATTTATAAAATCAACAAATTTACATAAGAGCTCATTATTACCGAACCCTGATGGTAACATATGATTAAAGATGTGGTTTCTATGATTGCATAGCCAAGTTATTCCACTCAAATTGAAATCACCGGCAATGAGTATGCTTTCTCTATCAGTTCGGGAACCAAGTATACCATTTGCTTTATCTATAAAAATATCTAAAGTATCTTTAGTGACTGGAGGTGGTAAATACACAGCGCATAGTAGTTTTGTATTTGGATTTTTGGTAGAGTTAGATGTAACCGACACCCAAATATCTTCACAAACAGTTTCCCACTCTACGATACGCCTTGACATGAGTCGTTCGGATACAGCAATAAGCACGCCCCCGCCTTTTTTTAGCCCTGATAGAGGAGAGGTTTCACGATCTCGTCTGTACACTGCATAGCCCCTGGCAAAGATTTCACTGTCATAGCAACTGTTATTAAGCCACGTTTCTGTGAATATATAAACATCGTATTTATTATTAATAATATGTTGACGTACCTCAACCGCATTTGTGTTTAGGCCTCTTACATTTTGATAATATATGTTCAAATGATCTAACAACATACAGGTTACACAAACAAAATAATTTAGATAAATAATAACACACCTTAATACACTAAGTTTGGTATGAAAACTATTTTAGTTCAGATAGTTCTTGGATGGTCTTTATTAATTTGTACTCGGTTGTTTCCGTCTTACGCATAAATATTCTTCCTCCCTTGACCCAGACAAATTTGTAGTTGAGTTCTTTTGCCTTAGATCTCGCTGCAGCATGTATTATTTCCTTTTGGGTGGGTGATAGATGCTCAACGACAAAGACTGGCTGCTTCTCACCGCCAATGCCAAGATGACTACTATTGAGCTTTTCACTTTGACTCTTAGCTG